>VMDR010005508.1:0-51219 GCA_007922815.1 Macrotus californicus
ATATGTGCTGCAGAAGCGAGCACTAGACCTGTTTTTTTAAACAGTGAATGCATACTGTCTTTAAAATTAAGAGAAAAAACATTTCTAAATTCCCACAGATTTGAAAATTTCCACAACGTAAGTTAAAAGGTGCTGCCTCTAGCTCAGCGCCCTCTCTCTACCTCTCCTGGGTCACTGCTCCACTCACGGGCTCTGCAGAGGACACCTGCATTCCAATCCTATTCTCACGGATCCAATAAATGTGTGATCTGGGGCAAGCTACGTAATTCCTCTGCCCCTCGGCTTTCTCCTGAAGAAGGCTGTCAAAATTAAAGAACGCTAAAGACGGCCCTAATAGACTAATAGATGTTTCAAATACGGTTTCACATTGGTCCTGGTCTACACTGACGGCGCCCGGCTAGTAACCCTATGGTTGTGACAGTCAGATGCACCTCAACAACCACCATCAGGGAGCTTTGTGCAAAGCAGGGTTTATTATTTACCATTCCAGGATGATGCAGGCACTCCTGGGGCCACATGGCAAGGCGGGATGGGGTAGGTCTATGCAAGCAAGTGAGTGTATGTGAACCTGGAGTTCAGCCTTTACTGAGGTCAAGGTTGGGATCCCAGGGTTTTCCAAATTTGCTGTTTATTGGCAAATTTAAAACATAAGAGTGGGAATTAGGATGCAGAAAGGGAAAAGCACTGTCACTCAGGTGGTCAGTTATCCAGGTTACCCAGGGCTTTCTTAAAGGGGAACTTCATAGGTGGAAGTGGCCAGGTTCCTCTTCTAGGTGTTTAGCTAGCAGCTGTGTCATACACCTGCCAAAGGGCTTATGTGAGGCCAATGTCTTTGCAATAGATGCCTCTTCAATCAAAAGCTTAATGTCAGGCTCTTACACTACACACATAACTTAGGAAGTCCATTAAACCTAAGTATCAGAGGATCTGATCTACAGTCATTAATTCCACTAGAAGTTAACTAAGTGTGAAAATAACCCAGTCTTTTTCTGTTCTTAACACGACATGGTCTCTACATTCAAAGACTCCAGTCAGTAAATATTTTCCCAGGAATGAGATAGCTAAGTAGGCCTTATTGTATTATAGCCATTTTTGCTTTATGCACCCATGATGGGAATCTTGTTGTTCTATCTAGATGCCTGTCTAATACCCAGGACAGGATGTGATCCTTCAACAAATGTTTACTGAGTACTAACCACATGCAAGATACTGCCTTTAGGCAGTACCTATTCAGGACTGAAACACAGGCATAAACTGCTACCCTTAGGAACTTAGACACTAGTGATAATCCACAAGAACAAAGCCACATGGCATGGTATTCATGTGACTCACCAACTCTATTAGAACTGAATTTTGTGACCACTCCAAGCAATTCATACCCACGATGACATTCCCAGTCTCAATACACTGGGGTTTTCATGAGATTTGACTACACGTTCTCAAGGCCTAGCAGAAAAACTGAATTACCATTCTTTTGCAGAACCAAACTTCTTCAAAGACCAATTTGAAATCTTCCACTACCTATAGTTACCCTATAACCAAAGAAAAGGCATTCTTAGTTTTTCTTCAATGGAAAACCATTCGGCATCTTACTTAGAACAAAGTTTTGACCACCCAGTAAAATGATCCCTTCCACTCAATCAATCACTTAACCACTCAGCGATACGTTTAGGTAATTTTTTCCCCTTAACAACAGTCTGAAACACCTATAATAACAATAAGGCTCCAGAAAATTAAATCTTCTCACTTAAATGATAAACAAGCTTTGTTCTTCTAATTGATTCCAGACCAGGGAAACAGATTAAATCACCTATCTCTTTTAATCATAATTCTGTGAAATTTCTATGATCACCTATGAAACAACTTAGTTCTATGTTTATTTTAAAACTTTAAAAGTAATCAATGCCCAGTTACTTGCTTCTCACCTCTACATTGGCCAGGCGTTTGCATAGGAGACAAAAGAGAGTGAAAGAATAAGGGATTTCAGCTCAGTAACCCTCCGTCCCGACCTGTCAGCAAGTCATTTAACCTCTGTGATCCTCAGTTTCCAAATCTAAAAAATGAAAATAACAACTACCTTTTGCTGTATTTCACCAAGGCTGTTTTGGTGACTTAAGTAGTATAGTGGATTGGAAAACTCTAATTTGTCCAGGATTTTGTGGTTTTTTCCACTGGAGGTGAAATACCTCAAAGGCAGAAAACCTACCTTCCTCATGTCCCTACCCTGAACGCTCAACATAGTGCACGGCTTTTATTTGGTGTCCAATGCCTCCACTCCGAACAACTCACCTCTTTCTTCTGTACCCCCCAGGGCACCTGGCACAGTATTCTGCCCCCAATACATGAGACAGTGTGAAGAATGACAGATTGAAAATATAAGCAAGCACCTGGTGACACTTTACCTTATGGATTTGATAAATGATGTCAGGTTGAGTTATACTTAGAATGTCATTGTTGCCTTTCAGTGGCCGGGCATGATGCTTAAATTCCTGACCTCGGAAGTCTTCTTCACTGAGCTTGTGCCGCTGGATCATGGTTCCCATCCCTCCATCCAGCACCATGATCCTCTCCCGCAGGATGGCTTCAATCTCATCCTGCAGGGATTTCTTCATGCCTGCTTTAAAGAAAGTGAAAATTTGACTTTAAAAAATGAAGGGAGAAAATAATATGTGGAGAGGGAATTTAGAGTAATTTATATCCATTCACAACAGAGAGTTAATAGGGCTCATAAAAGATATACTCATAGCTCCACATTAGAAAAATGCTGTGCAAAACTGTTTTCATTAAGCTATTACAATGCCAAGATTATATATCACACAAAATCACCAGCGAAGCACCAAACAGATACTAAAGCAGGCTGTAGTTACTGTTTAAGAGAGGAGAAAAGGGCAGCAAGGAGCCAAGTGACGCAAGGCCAGCAGGGCTGCAGAGCCACCTTCAGGGCCGTCTCTGCCTCTGTGAATTCTGTGCACATGCTCCCTTCGTAGGGAGATTTAACCGGGATAATTAAAAATGATCAGTAATTCCAAACCCCATTTAATTGTGAGCTTTGACAGACTCTCCACCTACTGCCAGGACTAAGAGCGTCACACCCCTCTGCGCCATCTATAAAAGAAAGGGCTAACACCCTGGAACGTCTCAGCTCTATGCCCTTAACTTCTCACTCCCAGCCCTGAGAAGCCCTGATGCCTCTCCTTCCAATCCTGTTGTCTGCCTTCCCATAAATAGCCATGGGGTTTTAGACAAGACTTCACGTTTTTTCAAAATAAGGAAATCAGTCCTGCCTTTGTCACAGGAACTGTGATAATAAAATGAGATGGTGTGTTTGAAGGCACACTTCAGATTTTAAGAGCTGCACTTTCCAATCACACAAGCCATGAAATGAGACATAGATACTTAACTATTACTATGAGCATGTCATTACCATCACAGAGCTAACAGGAAGCAGAGCTAAGACTGAAACTCTAAAGGCTGTGTTCTAGGAACTATTAGGTTGGCCAAAAAAGTCTATTATGTTTTTTCCATAAAAGACAAGACACGTTTTTCATTTTCACCAATAACTTTATTGATTTGGACATTTTGAATATGTCAGCTATCTCCTGCTATTGGCTTCCAGTGGGTAGAGGCCAGGGGTGCTGGTAAACATCTTCCAATGCAGGAGACAGTCCCACAGCAAAGAATTACTTGGCCAAAATGTCAGTAGTACCAAGAAAATTCGCAAACCACTCTTGACATGTTCGATCAGTCACAGCACCTTCTCCAAACACTTCACACATCTTTTTTTGTATTTCAGTTGCATTTTTACCTTTCTTAAAATAATAAAGCATAATATACCAAAAACATTGCATATCTTCTTCCACCTTCAATATTAAAATGGCTGCACAAAAACTCACCAATTTTGATTTTTTTAAAAAATGTACACTGATGTGATAGCTGTCACAATACAATCTAACAAAATTGTTTCAAGGGATGTTAAAGATAACTAAGTACTACTAGAGCCATCGTATGGAAAAAGACTAAACGAACTTTTTGGCCAACCCAATACAAAGTCCAGTGAGCCATGAGAGAACATCATGGAAACCTGCAAGCTCTCAGTTCTATTATTTTGGGGCAGAAGGCAAGAATGGCATGTTTGCAAGTGAGGAAATAAACATCAGTCTGGCAGAAAGAAGGAAATACTCATGAAAATAATAAAATGCAGAGTTTCAAATGGGGAATAAAAAAGAAAGATTAAAAACTTTAACCTATACACGCAACTGAATCCCTTTCTTTTTAAAAGAATATAGCCCTGGCTGGTGTGGCTTAGTGGTTTGAATGCCAGCCTGCAAACCAAAAGGCTGCCGGTTCAATTCCCTATCAGGGCACGTGCCTGGGTTGCAGGCCAGGGCCCCAGGTGGTGGTGTGCAAGAGGCAAATGATCGATGTTTCTCTCCCTCTCTCCCCCTTCCCTTCCCTAAAAATAAATAAATAATAAAAAATTAAAAAAAGACTGTAGCTGCAATCCACCCTGAAAAGAGATGATGTGAGCCTAAGTGGGTGACTGATTCATCAGACTGGTTGGAGAACAGGGTCTGAATGTGGGGGGATTAGGTCAGATATTTGTAATTTAATTTAAAAAGTAAACTTTCTAGTGAAAAAATGCAGTATTTTTCACAGTGAAATATGTCCTTTGGCCTCAGCAAAATGGTCAATTGACACCATATTAGTTACATTTCTTTGTCCTCCTATCTCCTGCACTAAGTGCACACGTTAGAAAGGAGAAGTTAGCCTAAGGAATGCCACACCTTCCTCCGTCCTAGTCTACCTTGTGGGTATTAGTTTGGCATTTTCTACTCCCTGCAAATCTGACAGTGGAATGCGACTCTGCTCCTCCTAGTTTCCATTAAAAGTCTAGGCATTTTTCCATGGGGCTCCCACTGTACTTACTTTTCAGCCAGAAATATAAACTGTTCTCAGACTTTAAGACAGTTCACTATTTACCATTAAAAAAACCCTGTCCCCACACATACAAATTCTAAGACCTTGTTAAGAGTCATCATCATATATGCGAGAGATCAAAGACTTTTTTTAAATTCCAATCAAAACATCTAATTTTTAGGAGAAATTTGACAAACTTATTCTATTACTTATGTGAAAGACTAAATGTCCATAAAAAGCTAAATTCACTTTGAAAAAATAGGAAGAGGTTACTAGACCCACCAAATATTATACGATGAACCCCTATCATAAAATAATGAATGTACAATATAGAAAATCTTTATTACTTAGAAGAAAGACTTCTTAAGACTCAAAAAGCTCAACCTGTAATGTTTAAAAAAATGCATTTGATCACGTACAAACTAAGAATTTGTCAAGTGAAATTCACCACAGTGGATAAAAAAGTTGAAATCTACAATGGCCATAAAAAAGAATGAAACCATACCATTTTCGACAGTATGTACGGACCAGGAGGGCACTGTGCTAAGTGAAATAAGTCAGTCGGAAAAAGACAAATGCTGGATGATTTCACTTTTATGTGGGATTTAAAGAACAAAATAAGTGAACAAACAAAACAGAAACAGACTCATAGATACAGAGATCAGACTGATGGTTGCCAGGTGGGAAGCGGAAGTAGGGGCCTGGATAAAAAGGCAAAGGTATTAAGAAGTATAAATTGGTAGTTACAACATAGTCACAGGGATGTAAAGTATAGCACAGGGACTAGAGTCAGTACTATTGTAATAACTAAGCACAGTGCCAGGTGGGTACTGGAAATATTGGGGGGGACACTTTACAAAGTGTACCAGGGGTCGCCAACCTCCGGGCCTGTTGGGAAGTAGACCAAACAGCAGGAGGTGAGCTTGAACGTAATGCACTGGAATCATCCCCAAACCAACGCTCCCACCTGGTCCATGGAAAAGCCGTCTTCCATGACACCGGTCCCTGGTGCCAGAAAGGCTGGGGACCACTGATAGTATATGATTATCTAACCACTATGTTGTACCTCTGAAAGGAATACAAAATAATATTGAGTGTAAACTGCAATGAAAAAACAAAATTAAAAAAATTTTAAAGAAAAGACACCACAAACAAAATAAACAGATTATGGATTGGAGAACATTGTGCAATGTCTAAAACTGAAAAGAACTAACATTTATAATGTACAAGGAACTTTCACAAATCAGTAAGAAATCAAACAGAAAAATGGGCAAAAGATATGAATAGGCAAGTGAAGGGAGGGGAAAACTAACATAGCCAAGGAGCAGATGAAGCGAAACTCAAACTAATGAACTATCAGAGAAATGTGAATTAAAGCAGCACAATAACAACCTACATCCAATTCACAGATGGGGACTAATCAGAAGATTGGATAATGCCAAAGAACATCTGCTCCCTAAGTACGCGTGTAGGATCGCAGACACAGCCATTCTGGAGAGCAACCTAGCAGACTTCGTAAAATTAGGAATACAGAGCCCAGCAATCTCACTCTGGGTATGTCTCTCAAACTCTCACGGACCCACGGAGACTACTAGTAAGGGGACAACTGTTGGTACGGCAAGTTGGAGACAACCTGGGTTGGACGTGGTGAAGTGCAGGGGCTGGATGCGCATGTGGAATAATAGGCGGTGGTAGCCAGACAGACCCCTGCGTCGCTGGTCCGAACACAGAGTGAAAAAGTCGGCAATGGTTAACTACCATGACACCATTTCCACAGTTAAAAATACATACATACACAAACTAGAGTACAGAGAAACAGACAAATAAACGGACATACCTGAAACAGGCTACCTACAGAACAGCAAATAGATAAAAGGGAACCCTAACAAAACAAGTATATATGGGAACAGCATGGATGGAATATAAAACTCCTCCGAAACGGGAGGTCCTTCAAAAGCCCGCTGCTTCAACGTTATCCCGCATCCTTACTTAGCACAGGACGCATTGGTTTCAATTAAGGGTCCTCTGTTCTCAGCCTCAGCTAGGGGGTCACCCTGCAGGGGCTTCTACTCGCGGGGTCCCCGCAGAAGCCTCTCACGAGTCAGTCGGGGCGGCGGTCATGGAGACGTCTCTCTTCCGGGAAGAACCGCCACCCAAACCCTAATTATCAGGACTCAGCCCATCAGGTCCGGAACACTGTGTACGGCTTAGAGCAGACTCCCCTGACTTCTTTTCCGCGAGCACCCTATTGCTGCTTAGTGCCGCAGTCACCCACTGGGCCGAGGCACCCCCGCCAAAGGGGAAGCACGAGCTTCCTTCCTAATCAAACGGAGAGGAATGTCGAAGTCCCACATAAGAGGCCGTATTCCAATAGCTGTACGACAACCTAGGAGAGGGGCAGGCCTTGCTTGCCCACAGCAGGGCCGAAGCGTTTCTCCGCCCCAGGCCCACTAGCGTCGGGACGGCTGTGCCGTCCCACTGATGAGGGCCCTACGGCGCTGTCCCCATCACAGTCCCTCCATGCTGCACGTCCCACCTCGCACGCGCACTTCAGCGCGTGGATCCGCAGAGGCCCTAACCAGGATGACCTCAGAGACGCACAGCTGCACCTTCCGTAGGGGAACCACCCTCGGTTCCAGCCAGTGTTGTTCTCAGCGGTGATGCCAGAGCTGGCGCAGGCAGGCACCTGAGGTCCCTACTCCCCATCCCCACCTGCTGAACGCCTGTTACGGTTCTAACAGTGAGTCGGCGCAGCGGGCATCGGAACGAGTGCTCAGACCTGGAGTGCAGAGTGAACACTCACAGTTGTTCAAACAGGCCCCTGAACTCTCTGGCTGGGCACAGCAGGTGCTCGTAACCACCCACTGAATGAGAACGTAAGGCAGGCAAGGCGGTCCTCTGAAATCGGCCGTCAACACGCCAAGCGCTTACTCGGACGTTAGCAGCATGTTTCCCCGGCATGAAAAGAGGTGTGTGTTCGGGACGTGACGGCCCGTTTGCCTGGGGAGGAGGAGACGCCGGCGGGAAGGGACGGGGTGCCGGCGAGAGGAAGAGATGCGGGCGGGCGGGGGAGGGACGGGGTGCCGACTGGCGGGGACCAGGTGTCGGCGGGGGAAGGGGCAGCGAGACACGTGGGCACTCCGGGAGCCAACAGGCGCCGCCCATCTGCCCGCGAGCGGCTGTCGGGGCGTGTCAGGGTGCAAGAGCACCACCAGGCGTCTCGGAGCACACAGCACGAGTCGGAAAGCGCCGCAGCCGAGGCCGGGCCGAGTGTTACCCGAGGGCATGCGCTCCTGCTGCGGCGGGGACATGCCGCCGCGACTGCAGCTCCTCCTCAGGCGCGGGGCGCAGCGGGGAAGTCTCCACTGCGGACGGCTGACAGCGGCGCTGGGCAGGCCGCGGAGAGGACCTGAGGACCCGCAGAGTGGACGACGTGGGCCGAGGCTGGGCCAGGCCCTCCGTCCGCCGGGCGAGGACACCTCGAGACGCAGATATTTCTGCCGCAACCGAGCCTCCGCGCGGAGCTCCCGCCCCGGGGTTCTGATTGGTCTGTGAGAGCTCTTCGCGGGCGTATTGGCTATCGGTCTCAGCCAATCGCCTGAGGCTCACCCCAGGGTTCTCTGGGAGATGTACTCGGTCGAAGAGGGCGGGGGAGAAGGTCCTGTCCTCGCGAGGCTTCGCTGATCTCCGCGTCCAGGATCCGCAAGTGCGGCCACAAGGCCGCAGCTACTGTCAGCCATGGTGGAGGCCAACGCTGACCCGGCTCGGTGTGTGCTGTCAAGTCGAAGACCAGGCGCTAGTCGCGGCGTGGTATTTCCCGTGGCATTTCCCGTGGGATGCATTCTAACAGCCACCAACCGGCAGTGAACGTTTATTTGCTCTTACTGTGTGTGGGCCTTGGAGTGCAGAGACCACACCCCCACCTTGGAGGAGCTCAGGACCCAGATAAGACTGATAATTGAGCAGGAAAATAGATAGAAGTCCGCGTACTGTGTGCCACGGCAGCTGCAGGACCCCGGGTGTTGGAGGAGGCCTCCGAGAAGAAGCTGGGTCTAAAGCAGTGATTTTCAACCTTTTTCATCTCAAGGCACACATAAACTAATTACTAAAATTCTGTGGCACACCCCCAAAAATATATATTTTTTACTGATCTGACAAAAGTAGGTATAATTTTGATTCATTCACACTGGATAGCTATTGTCTTGGCTGTTGTCATTTTTTAAATCTGAAAATCTAAGGGAAAAGAGGGCAGCCCCCCCCCCCCCCAACAAAACCCCCACCCCCACCGACTAAATAGGTATTTCATGTTGCAAAAATTCTTGCGACAAACCAGAGGACAATCTCTGGTCTAGAAGGAAAGTGTGTGCCAGGCAAGGCCATTCCAGCTGGGAGAAGGGTACTGCTCAGCACTTCAGAGAATTTGAAAGTGCAGGACAGCACTGAGGCTGAGCATGCTAGATGGCAGGAAAAACGAATCTAGAAAAATTAAAATTGAGACCAAAGTAAGTACAAGCTTGTATGCCGTTCTTATTCTGTATGTAATTATATTTCTACTTCTTAGTCTACAAAACTAATAATAATACTGTGAATAGCATTCTTAGCAAAGATGGTCATCCCTGGGGTGAGGGGAAGGCAGAGTACTCATAACCAAGCCCACAGAGGAGCGTGTACAGCTGGAATACCACTACTAGTGGAGAAAATGAAACAGCAGTGTAGGATGAATGAGATGCCCCTTCATAACTGAAGACCCTGATTTTAAGGGCTAGTTTTTAAATTCTCACCAATCTCACAAAGTTTTTTGATTTGCCTCTTGAAAAATAATCTTTCAGGCAGCTAGTCATTTACTATCCCCTATCCTAGCAGAAATTCCAGGAATTGTGAATCAGTCTTTGTTTTCAGAAAGTCATCAGAAGTTTACTTTCTTGGCTAAAACTGACCAAATCCAGTATTTTCTCAGTCATAAAAGGGTAATAAGATTGAAGGAATGCATAGTGCCTAAAGGGGCAGTGGGTGCCTACCTACTCCACAAATTCACAACTTGAATGAGTCCCAGTAATTCTGTTACGGGTTGACTCGTGTCCCCCAAAAAGGTATGTTGAAGTCCTAAACCCCAGTACTTCTGATGTAAACTTAATTGGAAATGAGGTTATTGTAGATGTAATTGGTTAAGATGAAGTCCTACAGGAGTAGAGTGGACTTTTGGTCCAATATAACAGGTATCCTTATAAGAAAAGGAGAGACACAGGAAGAAACAACCATGTGACAGCAAAGGCAGAGACTGGTGTGATGTACCTACAAACCAAGGAACCCACAGATTGCCAGCAAACATCAGAGGAGACAAGGAAGGTTTCTCCCCTTAGGTTTCAGAGGGAGCATGGCCCTGCTGACACCTTGGATCTGGACTTCTAGTTTCCAAAATTGTGAGACAATGCATTTTTGTTGTTTTAGGCCACTCGTTTTGTGGTACCGTGTTATAGTAGCCCTAGGAAATAATACAAATGCATGTGTAGATGGGGTGGGAGCAGAGGCAAAGCCTCCTTGCTCTCTGTAAGAGAGAGTCTACAGTCTTGTTTGGCTAGCCCGTGCTCCACCGCACCTTCACCCGCACCCTCATTCAGCTCATCCCACACAAACCCATTGTGAAGAGGTAAGACTTCGTACAACTGCTTGGTGATTTGCGGCTTCTTTCCCAATGGATTTATTTGTCTTCACTGATCAGTGAATCTCACTTTCCAGCTCTCATTGTGGCCGGTAGTAAATTGGCATTCCAGCTTTACACGCTATTCTGTGGGCTTGGTTATGAGCATTAAACCCATTAGGTTGCATTTACGTCCTGCTGGTCCTAAGAATATTACCTGAGCCAGTTCTGGAAAAGGTATTTCTACTTCTGGGACCTGTCGAGGTGACCATTGGCTTTCCCCAGAAGACCCTTGACTTTGCCACAAAGGTAAGCCCACCACCTCCTTTTCTAAAATCCTTTCACAATCTCAAGATTTAGACCCACTCATCCAAAGTCACGTTGGGATTACCCACGTGAATTGTACTAGATGAGCTGAATCTGTTGGGTCTGTGGGGTATGTACTTGACACCAAGTACAAGGTAGTAAAAATGAAAGTAAAGGAATTTTGCAGTTATTTTTTGTAACCAATAGCCCCGGGAGGCCTTGCTCCCCCTTCTGCACTGAGCGAATTACTATCTCTGTAGGACATGACACCTGCAAGGATCAGTTGGCTCAATTTGTGCTGCCTGCTCCACTGACTCCAAAAGCATCCTTGGTTTTGAAATTGATTTGAGAGGGCGCGAGGGAGAAACATCAATTTGTTGTTCCACTTACTTCTGTGTTCAGTGGTTGATTCTCATCCACTGTGTGCCCTGACTAGGGGTGAAACCCATAACCTTGGTGCATCGAGGAGGCTCTCTAACCCCTGGAGCACCGGCCAGGGCCCCCAGGCATTCTTGATTATCAAAAGATCATTTGTCTTTGGCCTGGTTAATTACAGCAGCACCTGAATGTAGGCATCACTTGACTGTAATAAAATGCAAAAATGGGCTTCTCTAATTACTTACTAATACCAGGTATCAAATATTGAACACTGAATGTCTTATTGCAATCTCTTATTTAATCTTCGTTTTATAAAACAGGATTCATGTATTTGTCCGTATTTCCAAGGCAGAAATTAAACAAGAAGAAAGTATTCTGGGGCTCAAGCAACCTGAGAGCAGTGGGGTGGGCACCCCGACAGCCCAATCCCAGAGCCTAACACAGTAAGTTATGAATTAAATAAGCACTTAATTCCAAATACTAAAAAAATTAGTATTCAGGAAACAATACTTGTGGAGTTAATTGCAAGGATTATTTTTAGACTTTTTTAGAAAATCCAAAGTGTGGAGTATTTTGCTTTTGGTGTTTGTGGGTTTTTTCATTTGTCTGTTTTTCAGTTTTGCTTAATACAGCAAAATATTTTTGTTTAATAAACAGGAATGTGGTACTTAATCAGCTTCAAGAGGTGAACTGAACACTAAACCTCCTGGCTGCTAATCCATCTTACTTCAATAAATGAGGTAAAAGAAGGGGGAAGTGCTCTGACAAACACTTTTTAAAGTCTTGTCTTTGAATCCTGCAAATTTACATCATAAACATGGAAGCAAGTCGAAAATAATGTTTAAATTGAAAAAACAAATTCTTTTCTACAAAAAGAAATTGATTAACGTCCAATGCTTATTTTTAATGCTTTTGTTCATCAGTTGAAACTGTAGGGGTTCAGAGCTAGTCACTCCAAGATGCACTCGCGTGGTATGCGGGTTGTTTGCTTTTTGACCCACACACATGTCAGGACAAACTTCTATTTACCAAACATCTTTTCTTCTAGTCGTCCTGAAGTGACCCTTTGAAGCCCCCAAGGCAGCTTCCCTCATCCCCGGCTCGGAATGCCTTACATGCCCATGTTCTCTTTCTGCCTCTGAACCTCATGTATGTGCGGTTCCCATGCATGTGTATTAAATTTGGTCATTTTCTCTTGCCGATCTGTCTCACATCTGTTTGATTATCAGACCAGCCAGCAGAACCTTGAGGGCAGAGGAAAGTTTGGTCCTCCCCACAGAACTAAGTTAGTGTTTTGCTTTTGTTTTCCTTTAAAGGGCAAGTGGTAAAATAAAGGTGATTTAAGAGAATTAAGTGAACTAGCTAGTGTTGTTTTCTGGTCCTGTCTGGAAGGGAAGGTCCAATTAAATAATCAAGTTGAAACCTGGAATTTCTATAGTATTTGGGACACAATTCAAAGTCATTAAAAAGTAAGAGTTTTTGGTATACTGGCAGTTAAAGATCAGTTGTTGAAATCCTATGACCTGTGGAGTATATATTGACTTGTAAATATTTAACAAATATTTATTGACACTGTCATGTGCCCATCACTGGAGCTAAAATAACAAGACAGGCAGACTCAGGTCCTACAGCATAGAGGGCAGGACAAACAATAATCAAAATGTTATGATAATGAAAGGTTATGGAGGAGAATCTCTAGAAGCTCATGTGTTGTTATCTTTGTATTACTGATGAAAAACTAAGGAAAAAGTTGGCTGGTCCCCTTGGCCAGATGGCTCACTTGGTTGGAGCATCATCCCACACACCAAAAGTTGCGGGTTTGAGCCCCAGTCAGGGACCACACCTTAGATGTGGGTCCCATCCCCTGTTGGGGTGTGTATGGGAAGCAACCGATAGATATGCTTGCTCTCTCTCTCTCTCTCTCTCTCAAATCAATAAACATATCCTCGGGTGAGGACTTAAAAAAATGTTGGCTGGTCAGAGTGCACTGGTGATTTACAAATGATTGATCACAGCGAGTTAGATTTCTTTATTCCTGCTCCACCCCCACTGCTTCACTTGACTGACCCAGAAGAAACACACAAAAAAAGTTAACTTGCCCGAGGTCACACTTCTAAGAGCTGGGCCTCAAACCTGGGGACACTGGATTCAGCATTCCGGCAGGTGATCCTCCCTCAGAGCAGCTGATGAAAGAGCCTTTCCCCTGAGTAACTGAACACACCTAATCCCTTGTAGCTTCAGCTGTCACTCAGACTCGCTGACCTTCCTGAATTATGCAAAGTAATGTGTAGTTTACTCCTCTGGTAAATGTGTGTGCATCTGTGTACTAAACCCTGGTGTTTGGGAGTAATTAAATAAAAATCATGTATAAAGTTAGTAAGTAATTCTGTTCATTTGTTAGACATACTAATCAAACTTTTTCAATGTATTCAAGAGTTATAGATTCTAAAAATTCTTTAGTCATCACGTATAAGTTTTATTTTTTGCTAACATGAAATAGAACATACTAAATATTTTATAAGATAAAATATAATAAGTTCAAGATTGTAACTGGAATAGTTTGTGTGCTTGGATAGGTGCATTTTAAATACCTCCTTATATAACACGCACCAAATCTAAAAGAAATGTAAAAAAGTAGCACATGTTTTGTCTAGTGAAACTTGAAAGCCGGGGCTGTCTTGTTCCTGCACAGCCACGTGGGGTTCTGCTGCCCACCACCCATGAAGTCCAGAGGCACAGGTTTGGTCAAAGAGGAAAAGGAGTCTTTTACGTAAAGGCTATACAATTTTTGGGAGAATAACGGAGTTCTGTCTCAAAGCCCATTCCCTTTAATACCCCCAAAGGAAAATAATCCCTCCACCTCTTGCCAACTCAGTTCAACGATGTGCCTGGAATCCCTTCTCCCAATTAAAAATACCACCCTTTGGGAAATACAAGCCGCTTAGCTGGCACCCCAGCGCGGTTCAGCTCCAGGCAGCTTTGGAGTCTGTACGCACGGGCGTCCTTCTCCCGGCATGCTGGCCTTTCTTCCGGCTGCTGCCCGCGGGCCCAGCACTAGCACCCCCAGTCTCACCAGCCATCCACTGGCCGGTGAGTCCGTGGCCCTGGCCAGACAGGCAGTGCCAGATGCCAGCACTGCTGCTGCTTCTCGTGCAAGGAGGGGCTTGTAGGCTGGCCACAGGGTCTTCAGGACCTGTGGGACCCCGACCCCCGACAAGGATAGTGAGGGGGAGGAAAGAGAGCGAGCTTCTACGTGTGCTCCGTTTTAAATCTTTTGCCCCCAAATCCTATGTGCCATGCAATGTCCAACTTGTTAGCCAATTAAGGCTCCACGCGCATCAGTGCACACGGTGGCTCTGACCCTCCTGCCAACACCGAGATCTGCAAGAAGGTAGGAGGGCTTTGTAGGTGTGCAAGGGCACAGTGTCTCTGCCCGTGGGGCACCACACAAGGTTTGTTTACCCTCGCCCAGGGGTATGGCACACCCTGCTCTGGTCTTCAATCTACCACCCTGGAGTTTCCTGCGACCCTTCCCCCTTCTCTGGGGAAGGCAGGCTCTCTCACCATCTCAAGGTTCCGTCCCCCACTCCCGGGAGCTCAGCCTCTGGTGTGGGATGGGGTTCCCCTGCTCCACAGCGATCTGGCCAGATCCCCTGTTACAGTCTCAGAAAGCGTTCCTGCCCTGGCCTGGGCTGCTTTGGTGGCTCAGTGGTGCCCTTCTAATCAGCTTTATTCACGAGAGTGGTTGAAAAGACGGTGTGATACATGATGTGGTTTGTTTCAGTACCTGACGAAAGGCATGCAGATGGCTCATACTGTTGAAGCTCTGCCTCTCCACCTCTAACCCCGTCGTGGGCAATTCATTCTTTGCCAATAATCATGGGATGGAGAAGGAGGTCCGGAAGTGAGGCCTGGCTTCGGGGCCATCCCAGTACTTTGTAAGCCATGTCTGATTTCAGAATGTCCTGAGCGGGGTCAACGTGCCACATTCACCTTCAGCAGAACGATGAATAAGGTGGGGAAAAGTAGAAAGTTTAGGGTGGGAGTGTGGGCCTTCGTTAAGCATGCCCCCTAATAAGTACCATTCCGGGTGCTTCTGTGGTGCCCAGGAGCGTTTTACACCCCAGGTCAGCACACCTTTTTGTGAGATTTAGAATGGGTGGAAAGTGGGCTTTTCTTTCAAAACGAGGGAGAAGGATGCTTATACAAGCAAAGTGGCAATGGAGACCCCATGATAATAGGAAGGAGCACGTATGGAAGTCGAAGATCTAGAAATGCATTGGAAGCATCCATTTCTACGAAGCACTTGGACATCTTCCCGAGCACAGGTGCCCCTGCTGGAAGACCACTCCCCTCAGTCACACATCAGTTTGAATTCCTTCCCTCCTCTCTGCAGCCAGCCCCTGGCCTGATGATTCCCACCTTTTCTCATTCCTGTGGATGCTACTCAGTACTATTCAAACTCACACAGACAGGCACTACTGTCCTTCCAGTGTTTACTACCTGCCACGTGTGGGTCCTGTGCTAAAGGACGCAGGGGTGAGACATGTGCCTGCCCTGGGTGACTGCAGCCTAGCAGGGGGTGCTGACCGGCAAAGCAGCACCCCTGGGCAGTATGTGGGGTGCTCACGGCAGGGGCAGGAACAAGCTGCAAAAGTAGAGGAGATTAAGCCTGTGAAAGGGGAGGGACAGAAGGCCTCACAAAGGAGGAACAGACTCGGAGGAGGTCAACCACCCCAACATCTGAAACATAAGAAGTGACTGGAAGAAGGGGTGACGTTTTGGAATAACACTGCTCGGGGATGCTGAGTGTGAGATGCACCTGGGAACCGTGGCCAGCCAGAGAAGGCAGGTTTCCTGCTGGCTCTCGCTGACCTAAAGGCATTTCCCATGAGTCAGTCACACAGCCACACAGCAGAGAGCAGAGGCCCGAGGGTAGAGAGTGTTTCAATTGCCTGGAGCAGTGGTTCTCAGAACCACTCACCTTCCCCACACACCTTCCATACTGATCAGAGTGGTCTGGGGTGGGGGTTATCGGGAATTTCTTTTTTTTTATTTATTTGTTTCTAGAGAGAATGGAAGGAAGGGAGAGAGAGAGAGGGAGAGAAACAGCAGTGTGGTTGCCTCTTGCGCACTCCCCACTGGGAACCTGGCCCACAACCCAGGCCTGTGCCCTGACTGGGAATCAAACTGGTGGCCCCTTGGTTCGTGGGCTGGCACTCAATCCACTGAGCCACACCAGCCAGGGCCCATCAGGAATTTTTAAAAGCATCCTTGGTGAGGCTGATGTGCATCTGCAGGTGACACACAGGTGTGGGACAGGTGGGGACCCAGTCTGGGAAGGAAATGTAGTGCTTCAGGGGGAGGCCCTGCAAATTCCAGAGCAGGGTTCCTTTAAGCTCTGCAAGCACTCAAGGGGGCCTGCAGAAAGCATGCAGCCCACGGGGAAGGCAGTTCTGGTGAGGGTAGCCATTCTTGTTTTTTGCCAGGGGTCACTCAGGTCATCTCAAAATAATAGAATTAAATGTGGGCCATAATACTATTTTATTGTTTATACCGAGTGTTCAAAAGTCCTCTTTTTTCCCCTCTACAACTACTACAAGGGTGGGCAAAAGCAGGTGTACAGTGGTGAATAGACAAACGTTTATTCTTGTATCATCATGTTATTTATTTGTGTAAATAATGAAGGCCAGCAGTTTGAGTACTTAGGAGATTGTGCCTAAGGGCGCTGTGCCACTGGGACATCCTTTTGAGCTGATCAAGTTATTGTTATGATCATAACAAGCCTTTTTCCACACAAACAACTGTAAGCCTCCTTTTGCCATGCCTGTATTTGTACAGAGAAGCTTTCTCCATCCCTGGTAGCCGGCCTTGTAAACACACATTGGGTGTTCATCTGCACACCTGCCACTTTGGCTTCTCGGAAGCCCCATCCATGCACAAGGACTTGCGGGTGCGGCCTGGAGGGCCCCCGAGCATTTCATGTGAGGGGACAGCAAGGAAAGACTTTCAGGCTCTGGGGGATCCTTGGTGGGGGCTTCTCGCTGACAAGTCTCAACATCTCCAGCTCCCACCTCAAGAAAAATGACGTCTGTCATTTAAATATTAAGTCAGTAATTAATGAGTCCAAACGGGAAAAACAATCCTGTTTCCTCTGTGTCTCCCACGGGAAACACAAAAGCGCCTCAGATGGACAGTGCGGTCACTGCGGTCACCGCGTAGGCTGCCGGCCACATGAGAAAGCTCATGGACAGCTGGGCGCACTCAATGCCTTCTTGTCAAATAGTCCAGGGAAACGGGGTGAGTTTGTCATCCTGGTAACAATTAGCAACTTGTTAAAATACAAGGTTCTGGCTCAGTGTCACTTAGACTTGCCTGCTTTCACTTCAAGGCTGCAGAGAGCTCTGGTCCCGCTTCTTATTTCACGAGCACACAGGGACTGGGGAGACAGCAGGAAAGAGACCAAGCGACATGTACTCACCCAAGACCAAGTCACTGCCAGGCATGCTTCTGTGTGACCGACTAGACGGCACCAGCGTTGGCCTGTCCATGCATGTCCTACTAGCCCGTCCAGTGAGAGCTTCTCTAATTCTTGTATACTTTTGATTACTAACGACCCTTTCCTTTACCTCTGATCCAGTGGTTTTCCACTGAGGGTTACGAGAATTCTCCATGGAGGTCTAAAATAATTCTCGGACCTCCATGACCTAAAATTCCGGTTAGGGCTCCATATGCACACGTTTTTAAAATAACGGCTGGGGATTATGGAGTGATCTCCTAGGTTAAAAAGTCCTTCCTAGCCGGTTCATTACTGACCTCTAATCCAGTCAGTCTTCACTCATCACCCCTAACTCACCTCTACCCAACAAGCCAGTCTCTAATTCTTTAACACATTGCATACCGCTCATGAGGGTTCGCGTGTATCGCGCGCCACCTGTTAAGGACCGCTCACGAGTTTTCTCGTTTTTTACGTGCCATCTGTTATGGACCTTAGGTGTCAACATACTGTCTTGTCCACATCGAATGAAGCGATCTCATTGGTGGAAACCGTGCAGGTCAATCTACGAAAAACTATATAATTGCACGAACCCATAAAGCAGTTACATTGTATTTTGGTCATTCAAATAGTCTTCATTTTCAAGTTCCTGGTGCTTTTAGAAATGCCCCCTCTCAGAAAAAGGAAGGAAACCAATGAAACTGATACACTTCCGGAAGTATTTAACGATAATTTATTAGATATTCCTAGTGAGATCAAAGATGCGGATGACTGTTTTGACGATTCCGGAGATGATCTGTAGTTATGATGATTTAAATAACATGCAGTTTGCCCAAAAACGTGTGGTCCCTGGCATATATCTTAGAGATTTCTATGCAGTACGCAATGTGTTAAGGAAGGCAAATACTAACCCGAAAGAGAGTTTTTAAATATGGTGGAAAATTTAAGTGAGGAAGTGTGTGGTTAATCAAAGAAACTGGTTATTTTTTGAAAAAAATAAGCGTGGATTCTTTTTCTTTTACAAATTAAGTTTAATTGATAATTCAGCTTCAGAAATAAAAATAACTTCTAAAATGAGAGTATAAACATGTTTATTAAGTGTTTTTCAGAGTTTATCTCCTTTTTTCATTTATTAGCGGACAGTACTGATCTATTCTCTTGCCTGAATATTGTAAAGAAGTTAAAATTTTAGGTAAACGAGCTACCTGTACCCATCCTAAAACACCGCAAGTCCCCCCAGTGGCCTCAAAGAAAGAACAACTTCCCAGTTTCCTTATGTCTGTGGCTGGGATATAGCACCTGCGTGAAGTACAACAAGGGGTCAGACTCCCCCTAAACATCACCCGAAGTGTTCGGCATTAAACGTAAGGACTTGGGTCTTTCAGGGGTTCTCTAACTACCAAATACTTCATAAAGTGAAGCAAATTAAATGAAATTTATGAAGGTTGAAGGTTCCACATGGGCCAATGTAGTAAAAGTATGAAGTTACCCTACAGTTATGAATGGGAAATATCACATCTCCAGCTGTTGGTGGAGACCCACAAAAATCTGAGCAAACAGACTGTGAGTAACAAGCACATTGCTGCTTTTCTAGTAACACTTGAATTGCTGCTTGCAACTGTTTTTGTTTGTTTACGATCCATTTCCTGATCATTAAGGACTCGGATAGAAACAGAATTCCTGCTTTATTCTCCACAAGCTGCCGACAAGACAGAAACAGAGAGAGGGGAGCCGTGGCACACGGCAGCTCAAGCATTGGAACAAACAGGCGTCCGAGAGATCAGAAGACCCTGGGGGCACGTGTGGTGTCCTCTGTAACGGGCTTCAGGTGTGGACAGTGCCAGGCGCAGCCCTCATCAATCAGCATGCAAACACAGCAGTGACCGCGCGCCCGGCACTGGCAAAAGCATCTAGTCGTTCCTACTACACAAAATGAATTTGCCCCAAATCTGTAAAGGTTCTGCGGTTCCAGAACTTGTCTCTGCTGCTGCTAAGAATAAGCCCTTCTCTGTTAACTCCTTCTCCAGGTAAAGAAAACCAGAGGCATGAAGAAGTTCCGCCTGCTGAGTGAGTGACCGATTAGGGCGCTGGTTTCTGACGCATCTCCTGTGACGAACTATTACTACAAACACCTGTTTATTTCCAGACAGAGCACTTATCTGCAGTCATTTCTTGAGAACCTGTACTAACAAGCTCTAGGGAAAGCACAGAAACCTGAAATCAACCCTTAATTCTAAAAAACTCGTTTTACCTACTGATTCCATCTTCCTCGGGCAGTCAGACTGACTGCTGCGTTTCCTGAGGTCTCTACTTTAGAGGATAAATAAGGCATCGAGATCCGCCAACCGGACTGCGTTCTCCTAAACAACGAAGAGTGGACTATAATCTCCATTTAGACTTTTTTAAGTACTAAAGAGATTTTGGATAGTCTGGTTCTATTCCCTGGAAGTTCCACCTCAATATTAAATTCAGCTAAAGAGACAATAGTACCATTTATACTGAAATATTGCTAATCTTTGGATAAGCAAGAAAGTAAAACACTGATACCCCAAACATATTTCCCTGATGATAATCACATAAGCATATTAGATACAAGAATATATTTAAAGATATCAAACATTTATTTACCAATATTTTTTCCTGGTCTTAAATCTTGGGTATTTTGGAATTTCCCATCTTGTACTTTTTTCCTGTCCCTAGAGCCTCCTAATTTAATACTACAAGTAATTTGCTGCTTTATCAAAGAAACAAACAAAAAACGCTGATATTTCATTGCATGTAGCTAACAATTCAGAAATAAAGAATCCTATTTATGAAGCACACTGCGTCCTAAGCCGTAGAAACTGAACTTCAGCGGCGTTACATGGCTGGCCATCACTCCACGAGGCTCGTTGGTTCCCACTGCTTGGGCGGGGCCGGGGCGGGGCCGGGGGCGGGGCCAGGCGTGCGCTCACAGGTCGCTCTCGCCGTAGAGCGCCGAGGAGAAGGCAGCGTAGTCCAGCGCGCCGGGAACCGCGCCCGGGCCCTTGTAGGCGGGCATGCGGCTCAGGCAGTACTGCGCCTGGTCCGGGGGCAGCTCGCGCCGCAGCTCCTCCGCCAGGATGTAGGGCTGCAAGAGACGGGTTAGCCGGTCAGTCGCGGGGAAGCCTGCAGCGGTCTGCTGCCGCCGCCACGCGGGGGCGTCGGGTGGGGAAAAGCACTGGGGGCTGGCAGCGCACCCAGCTTCCTCACCCCGAGCCGCCGCGGGGGGCGGGGGGTGAATACTGGGACCCCGCGCACGGGCGGCGTGTGACGAGTGTGACTTGTGCGATAGACAGGGGAGCCGTTTCCTGCTGGGCTTAATAAAATACGAGAAACAGGCTGCAATGGAGAAAACCTCTAAAATAAAATAAAACTGGCACTCAAAAATGGAGACTTTTTAAAAAAAATGTCACATGTCCAACAAGAAATAGGATAATTCTTGTAAAACACACTGGCTGCTAAGAGTCACAATAAATGAATAGCAAATATCAGACTGTGATTTATAAAACGGTTTTGGGGGCTTCGACGAGCCATGGCTTATTACCTCCTAGGCCAGCTGGGCTGTCTCCCCTCCACCTACTCCCCATGAGAAAGGATCCACTTTAAAATAAACATTCCTGTTTTTACGGCACTTTGCCTTCTCTGATGGTATAAGGCAATAGCATGGCCCTGCTGATGTGTTCTGTTACCCACCTTCCTTTTGGTCTCACCCAAAACACAGAGTAAAAGAATCAAATACCCCAAACTAAATTTATAGCTGCTGAGATGGTTTTTGTTTGGAGGATGATACAAAAATTCTAGACTTGCAATTAAACTCCTACTTAATTTCTAGACTATACGTAATGGAAAGCTTGCCAGTTTTTTAACCACTGGACAGTTCCAGTGTGTGGGCACAAAGTTAGGGTCATTGATGATCCTTAAGAGAAGGTCCCGTTTCCCTAACATCTGAATTGGGTCGTTTCTTCTGAGTCTTATCTACCAACTCAGAATGCAAATGGGGTGGAACCAGTGCCACATACACAAACACACAATTATAAAATGCACACTCTTGGTTCCTCCCATAAACTCACTGTGAGGCCCAAGCTCACATTTCGGGAGAAGGTCTGTGCTTTTCTGGTTTGGGCAAACCACCGCTGTCCCCCTGCCGCGTTCTGGGCTCAGTGCTGCTGCGGGACAACATGCACTGGTGTCGAACGGGCTTTGCGTGCAATGCTGTTCCTGTGCGCATCACAAGAATGCAGTGCGCAGGCACAAGCCAGAGGAAAACCTGTCTGTGCAGACCTTATCGGATGCCAGGATGCGGAAGGAGGCGATGACCTGCTCGGCCGTGTCGGTGTCAGCCGTCTCTCTGGTCATGAAGTCGATGAAGGACTGGAAGGTGACAGTGCCCTGTCCGTTGGGATCCACCAGGGTCATGATGCGGGCAAATTCGGCCTCACCCTGTGGCAAGGTAGCAAAGAAACATGTACTTCAAGAGCTCACAACGACGGACAGAGCTATTCTCCAGCTCTTCCCTACTGCCTGTGTCTCCCTTTGTGTGTAAGAACATAAGCATTCCTGCTTCCCCTTCAGTCCTTGGAACAATTCCCAGCATGCCCTGGGTTCTCCATTTAATGGCTGTAACAGTTGCTCTGGCTGCAAGCCAGAAGCTCCTGAATGTCAGAATTCCTTCCGCCCTGGGACCCACTGTCCTCCAGGTCTGAACGAAGAGGAGGAATTCAGGGAGAGAGTTGGGCCCTTTCTAGACAACTGAGAAGAGCCACATGCTTAATAGAAGACAGTTCAGAAGATGGCTCTCGTGACTTATATTCAAGGTCTGAGGGGCAGCTCACGTTGAAAATACACATTAGTGGGTAACAGAGAAGTGAGGTACCCACAGGGCACCACAGGGAAATGTAAGGCTTTCTTAGTGGCTTATTACTAAAACCTCTTAACTTTGTAAAATATTAGAGGAAACACCACTTAAAAATCATCAGGATACTATAAGCCCTTGAGGGCACACTTTAAACAGGTGAACTGTATAGTACGTGAATTATATCTCAATAAAGCTGTTAAAAATCATCAGGAAAGCTTATGTTCTCTTCCTTCACTAAAAAATATCTGACTGCCCTGGCCAGGTAACCCAGCTGCTTAGAGCATTGTCCTGATGCACCCAGGTTGCAGGTTCAATCCCCAGTCAGGGCACGTACAAGAATCAACCAGTGAGTGCATCAGTGAGTGGAACAACAGATTGATGTTTCTCTTCTTCCCTCCCTCCTTCCCTCCCTCTAAGTTCAATTTAAAAATCTGATCAATTGCTAAATAAAAATATACGTTCTCGTTCTGTGAAGTTACTTTGCATAGTAGCAATCAACCTTCAAAAATACTACCCTATTCAATGACGACAGACCAATCCCAAATGTACTACTGTCCTTTATGTCCTTTATGGCAGCCACCGCCTGTAGAAAGTCCGAGTCCAATAAAATACCCACCCTCAGTGAAAGCCCCACTTCTGCCTTACCAAGTCATAGCCCATGGAAATCAGGCAGGCTCTGAAATCCTCGTGGTCCATCAGGCCGTTCCTCCTCTGCCAACAAATATAAGCAGACAAGCTGAGACTGAGACGCAAATGAGCGACTGTACTTGACCCAGCGGACAAAACCCAGTGAGACGGCGGTCACCTGGAGCTTTGCCCAGAGACTGTGAAAGTCACCATTGACTTACAGGAAGACCGGAGCCAACACAGAGATGGTACAAAGTGAATTCTTAAAAAGGGAGAAGGGAGGTGGACCACAGACTGAAAAGAAAAAAGACCACGCATTCGAGAAAGCAATGGAAGGGCGTACCCAGTGCCGTGGAAAATGACCTAGTCAGGAGCTGACCACGGCCACCCACTGATGACAGAGCACAGCCTACACCACTCTCAGGCCCTGGGCCAGGATGGAGCGGCCCCTCCATGTGGCAAACTTGATCTTAGCCCTGACCCTGGGAAGGTCTACACAGAGCAGCTTGCGGAGAGGCCAGGAGGACGATGGCCGTCCCAGCAGAGTGAAAGCCAGGCACGATGCACGGCAGCTCAGTTTCTAGCGACACAGGTGTCTCCCCACGCCCTAGGTGTGATGTGGAGCACAGGCTGCACTGAAGACTTCCTTGAGGGTTTTGAGAAAACAGTTCAGGTGCCAGCACCAAATAAAAAACTAAAGATAAGAAAACACTTTTATTATTAGCCAAGCCAATTAATAAGTAGAGGTTCTTTTCTGGTATTTGCATAGTCCCAGAAGCTCACATCAGAGGTTCCTTTTTCTGTGAATGTCTGTTCTCACACCTCCGTGATCAGCCTTCAGTCACCCCCTGCCCCTCTCTGCAGCAGTCCCCAAAGTGATGCCCCCCACTGTGGACACTGCCCCCTCTCCAAGGCTTCCCTCCCTCAGGGTTCTTTCTCGGGCTCTCCTGCCTCCTTTCAGCGGGCTTAATTCCCTGGGATCTGGTCCTTCTCTCTTCTTACTCTCTAGACCTTCTCCTGCCAGAGATGACCATTAGGTTTCCGCCCTGAAGTCCAGAACGGGACGCCTCACTGCGGAGGGCACCTCCAATTCAGCAGCACCTTTTTCTCGTGTTCTCAAGGCTCAGAATTTTCAGGCCATTTTTAACCTTTCCCTTTCCCTCAGCTACCTGTCATTAAATTGTCAGATTTCTGTGACAACTGATCTGTCTGCTCTCTTCTCTTCATTCCCAGCAGTCCTATCCCTCAGCTGAGAAGTTCACATTCCTCTTCCCTCACATCTGACCCTCTGCTCACTTTCTCTCTCCTCCCCCATCCCTGCAGCCCCTCTTACCCACCGCTGCCAGGCACATTCTTCTGAGGCCAGCTCCTTTAGACCTACCATACCTACTCTCTACAGCCCCAGCAACATGCCTGCAGGCCACGGGGTTGGGCCTCTGCTATTCCTGCCTCTCCTTTTTAATGAGAAGAGGAAGTGAAGTGCATTGTGTCCCTGACACCTCTCCCCACAACTTCCAGCAAACTCTGTTTCCCTCCAAGACTCATAATGCTTAACATTTAATTCAAACTTGAAAGGTTCTGCATCAGCCTCCTTGGACTTTTGTTGTAAAGGACGGTCTCATTATCTTGGATTCAAATAAAGATGCGTTTTTAATGTGACATGGCCCAAATGAGTGAAAGCTGTCCAACAAGCCCGGATGGGTTTGTGCAGGAACAAGGATGAATTTTTTCCCTCCACAGAAACCTGAACATCAATGAATGAAGTCAGGGCAGCACCAGAGCATGTTTCCACATTAAGAAGCCGAAACCAGGCCAACCTCCACCTCCACATCCACATGTAATTCCTTATTAGGGCCCCAGCCCCCCACGGAAGTCTACTGTCTGGGGTCTCTAATGGGCCTGCCTTTGGCTGGGCCTGCCCGCAGGCATCTTAACCATTTGCTGATATTTGTGAATCATTAGCAGGGTCCCACACAACGTAATGGTTTGTCCCTTTTTCAGATCTCTAACAAATGGAATGTGGCCTTTACGATAAGCAAACTGGGAATTTTCTTATAAAGAATTGGTGTTACTCAATATTGAAATCAAAGTACACTTAACTTTTTATAAACGATCACCATTTTGTTGGTGCATTTTCCTTAAAACATTTAAGAGTTGATTTTGTTAATTAAAAAGAAAATTAAGTTTTATGTGTCACAAGAACAGGTTATATTTCTATCATGTACTTTACCTAAATAGTTACCTAGGAAAACTACCTCAGAGGTTTGTATTAAGTGACCTGAATCCAACAACCACAATTTGTTAAGGGTAAACATCCACTGAGAGTGTTCACTAGCTTTGTCAAGTACAAAGGGACTTACTGAGTCACCTGCACACACAACAGCACACAATCCTGGACGTCTGTCACCTGGGCAAAATCGGAGCTTCGCACACTCACTTTGGTGCCTATTTCCCTTTGGTGTTAATCATCCCTGGTCCCTGTAACCTTCCTAGGACATTAAGACTTAAGCTAACAGCATGGATATTATCTTAAACATATTTGAATGTCCCCAGGACTGCCTTTCAAAGGACTCGAGGGGGACGTACCCGGTCAAAGTGGTTGAAGGAGGCTCTGAACTCGTTCATCTGCTCTTGGGTGATGCCCTTAGCGTCCCTCGTCAGGATCTGCGTCTCCACCTCGTTGATGGTTCTGGCGATGGTCGTCAGCAGCAGCTCCCACCCAACACGAATGTGCTACCAGAAAAAGGAATGATCAGCAACAGGGGCTCACAGCACGTCAATCTTGCCCAAAGGGAGATAAGAAGGACTTACTACAGACTTGCTACACTGTTTTACTCCACTTTTTGCAAGATTCTGCAGTGGGAAATACTCAGAAGCTAGGTCAGGGTTCTAACAGTGACAATTGACACTTTGTCAACAAAATACCCAGTGGTCAGTCTCTTTGTCACTAGAAATACCTTTCCATTTCCAAAGTAGCGGGAGGGGCCCTTGGTTATACCCACTGGCTCCCAGGGAGATCAAACTGGGTCAAACTGGTAGACATGTAATTTCCGGTCATCTCTCTGAAGCCATGCACTGACTTCCTGTTGTGATGATGTTGCTGATGATACCATTATGTAGTGCTTGTTGTAGCTCACAAGCCTTTTCCCAAGTGCTGATGGAAAACCCCTACCTTCCACAACTGCAGAACTTAACAGGGTCAAAGAAGACAGGTGTGGGAGAAAACACCCCAAGTGAGATGGTCACAACCAGGAACAGCAGCACAGGCGTGCGTGGTGACTGTACCTCCATGGTGTAGTTCGTGTGCCTGTTGTCGAAGACCAGGGCCTCCTGGATGAGCTGGTGGTCTCCCTCGAGCTTGTCGATGTTGTTCTTGTAGTTGATGATGTTGTGCTCGTACTGCTTCAGCTGATTCATCTGGTCCTCCAGGGACGCTGTGATCTGGATGGAACTCCGGGCAATCTCCTGATGCAAAGCACAGCGGGAAACAGGGTGAGCAGGAGTTGGCACGCCCACTCTGCTCCGGACGCTAGGGCGGCAGCAGCCAACATTGCTTCACTATCTCAGATGGAGTAGGAAACAGGAAAGTGCCACAGAACAGAACTAGCTCCAGTTCTGGTCCATCCAGACAACGAGAAAAAAATCAACCAGGATCAAGAAAAATAGAGCAAGAGGGGTAAGAAATGGGCCACTCCAGCCTCGGTGCAGAGGAGGAGGCTCCCAGCCACAGGGCCCCGGGATCAGCCGCACCGCATCTGTCAGGGCAATGGCGCACCCTGGGGGTGAAAGGATTCCTTCCAGCTTCAGATGTGCTCCGCTCAGAAGAAAGTTAACACTTTATCACCAACAGGGAGGTTCGGAGAAAAAGAAGTGAGCCACTACACGTCTCCTGGCTGTTCCTGGTGATAAAATGACCCAGAAAGAAGTGCTGTTCAAAGATCACTCTGCCTTACTTAAAGTTCTGAAAATGCAAAGTGTTTGTGACCCTTCAGTGTCCTTCCTCCTGGGGGGGCGGGGGGGGGGGCGGCAGGTGGGCAGGTGGCAGAGGTTAAACCGAGAAAAAGCCCCATCGTTGTTTTTAATGACAAAGTGAATGAGTGGCAGCAAGAACAACCTTGTCCCTGTGAATGTGCTGTGCTCTGAAATGTCCACGGGCGCACTGGCTGCAGATGCCTGGGGACAGTCAGAGCTACAGCACCAGAGGCACCACAGCTGCGTCAGCTCAGGGACTGAAAACTCTCTGAGGGCTGCAACCTACCTCCATCTTGTTCTGGATCCAGGGCCCGATGGCATTGGCCTGAGCAGCAAACTGGCGCCGCAGGCGCTCATTGGCGTGCTGGCGGGCCAGCTCCTCCTGTAGGGACTGATCCCGGATGGGCACAAGCTGCTTCACCTGTCAGGGCCCAAAGGCAACAGAGGTTAGAGGCCAGCTTTGGTCCAACGGGGGTGACCAAAGGATGGAGTAATGGTCCAAAGGGTGGGGATGCAGGGGATGGGGTTGGGGGGGAGGGAGGGGTGTGAGATGTAAGGAGAGGAAGGAGTGTGGGAGTCTCAACTCTAGGACTAAAGGGAGAGTCCGTTCTAGCTTTGACTGCCACCTAGTGCCACCCAGAGCCTACTCAAGGCTGGGTATGTCTGCGTTGGGGACACTGAAATCTCTCCAGCTGCAGCTCTCACCCCACAGGCCAGGGCCCAGAGCACACAGGATTTGTGAACTTGAATGAGGGAGAACTGGCATCTTTATTCTCAGTCTCTAATTGCACGTGAGCACCCCCTCGGATTATGAATGTGGGCAGCAAGTCCACAGTAGGTTTAGCAATACTGGACTTTATCGCAGTAGAAATCAAAGATGTTCTCACACAACACGGGCGATCGCCTGCCTCTCCAAACACTGCAGCTTCAGCTCCCTCAGACCTGCCCTTAGAGCTTGGTTTTAATGTGTTAGTAAGAAGCACATACGTTACTACATCCCAACTTTAAAACATACTTTAATGACTACAGTTTAATGTGCTTTCTTTCTGTTGTAACCTTTAAGTATTTATCTGAATTTACAAATATTATTATCAGGAGGGATCCACAGGCTTCCCCAGACTGCGAAAGGGTCTGAGACAGACAAAGCCAAGGACCCTGGCTCCGTCCTGTGGGATGTCGGCACCAGGAAGGCACTGCGCCCACCCGCCCCTGCATGTCCGTCCACTCACGCCCGAGATGTGCACTTTAATGCTACGCTCCGTGCTCTCTGAATCAACAGAAAACAGAGCTGCTTCAAAGTCTTTTTCGTGTCTTCTGCAAAACTGCTGCTGAAGACATTATTCAACTTCCCTTTCTCAGAAGTCCTTGTGGCCAATTTGCTTTATAACTTAGTGAATGGAGAAGGGTTCATCTCCGTTCAAGAAATGGTATTTCCCTTTTGTCAAGGAATCTGCCTCTCTGAACCTGCTCCCTTTTCTCTTGGCTGTCAGAAGAACGGCGCTGAGTGTAAAGCTCCAGGGCGCAGTGACTGCCCGCTGTCCCCTTCCTGCGCCTGGTTGTTTGTGACTACACAAGTGCTGTGCGTGTGTTTTCACCGCGAGTACCTCACAGCCACTGGGACTCACTCCCGGATGACTGTGTGAGCTCACAGACAGCTGTGCTGTGCTCTTAACCAGGAAAACGGATCCTTCTTAAGAAGGAGACAACAGGTCCAAATGAGCTCATTCTCGCCATCACTGAATGTTTTTCTTAATCCTCACCTGAGGACATTTTTTTTCATTGGTCTTAGAGACAGAGGGAGAGAGGGAAACATCAACGTGAGAAAGAAGAATTGATTGGTTGCCTCCTGTATGTGCCCGGACCAAGGGGATTGGTACCTGGACTGAGAATCAGATACATCTGGACCAGGGGTCACATGCGCCTGAGCCTGAACTGGAAATTGAACCTGCAAACTTTTGGTTACGGGACGGATGCTCCAAGCAGCTGAGCCACACTGGCCAGGACTATCACTGAATGTGAGGGCAGTTTCCCACAAGTTAAAAGGCAGCAAGTTAGGAGGAGTACTTTAGTCCCCCAGATACAGTTTTCTAAGCAATTCTTCTGAATTGAAAATTCACACACTTGGGACATGTTTATCCCATATTCTAAAAGTTCTTTAATGAAACACCAAGGCAAGATGGTGCCATCAAATTTGCAGCTGGGGATTTAAAAATGGTTTCCCTTATGGTATCAGTATCATAACCTTTACAGATTTTGTCAACATTTACAAGACTTTCTGGAAGAAAAATCATCTCTGCTTTCCTCACAAACCACAGAAGTTGCTGAATGTAATCTAAGAATTTAACATAGTTTGTCTGTGAAATTTGGGATAAATGAAGCAAACATCAGGCAGTCACTGTAGCCCCCCAGGTTTTTGTGTCCGCCCTCAGCCTTGGCTTCACGAAGGGCCCGGCCCACACCCAGGCCCCCGCCACCCACCTTCTCCCACTTGTTCCGGAGCTCGTCCATGGTGACGGTGCTGTAGGGGTTGCTGGAGCTGGTCCTGATGCTGTAGCTCTGGATCACCTTCTCCACCTCGTTCTGGATGGCCATGATGGACTGCCGCTCGCCGTCGGCCTCGGGCAGCGTGGCCTTGAACTGCTCGTGAGCAGTGATCAAGCTCTAACCAGAGACACAAGAAGGGAAACTGATCTTACTTACATGAGCCTCACAGTCTTCCACGCTCCCGTCTGCACGTGTAGGAAGCCCCTGCAGCTGCGCACAGGCCTCTGGAGGAAAACAAGTTCTGGACGTTCTGAAAAAGCTGTTCTGTGCGCAAAAGCCAAGTTCTTTGAAATGGAACAAAAGGTATCAGGATGGCTAACTGACGGCGATAAACAGAGTCTTCAAAAAACAATGTTTTCTTTTTCAAAAACAGTCTTACTTGCTTTCATTATTTTCAATCCTCAGCTATTGTTGAGGCCTCCCTCTCCACTGAGGAGGAGAACTCCACTTCGCTGCCCTTTCTAATGACAGTTTTACCTTTAAAGTCCAACAAAATAACCCAGCATTTGCTGCCTTTACACCTAGAGACCACTAGGAAGTATAGCCCTTACTCCTCAAAAAAAAAAAAAAAAAAAAAAAAAGCTGCAGAAACCAAGAGAAGCCAAGTCTTTCCCTTAAGGCTTCGTAAAACTGCCATCTACCAAACGGACCATTTGGCCTTGACCTGTGAGACAGCAGCCCCTCAGTTCAGCTGGCACATGGACGGCACGTGGACCACCTTCTAGTGCAAAGTAACGTTCACTCCAGGCGCTGCCACGGCCCAGCTGCCAGCACCTTGCACTGAACAAAGAAACGACTTTGGGCACTGAGTATGGCTCCTCGGGCATCTTTGAAGCCTCACTAACTCCAAACATAAGTGAGTTTAGGTTGCTGATCTCTGGCAGAGTGCACACGAGACACACCGTCACAGCCTCCTCTACAAGACAAGTGCAATGTTCAATAAATGATTTCCCCCCCTTCAGCCAGGTGCACGCCCTGCTAGATAGAACGCCTCTTGCTAGGGACAGGTGGGTCCAAACCCCAGTCTTCAGTGTCTCCTTTCCATCTGCATCCTTTTTGATGACCTATTTTACAGACAAAATAATTTAAAAATACTTTGTTTTTATATTCTTTTATACTCAAATTCACTGTGCAATGGTCTTTAAATGTATTGGGTCCTAGCTGTTGGAGAGTAGCTCTCCTCACTAACACGGCCACTCAGCATCTGGTTTACCACTTTGAGGTCCAGCAGGAATAAGAACATTTGTATTATTGGAGGCACAGGCGCTGGTTTGTGGTTGCTGATGGTTTATCACCTGGCAAAACTCAGTAGACTGCAATAAACAGCAACGTGCACACATTCTGCATCGTCGTTAACTCAGTAGCCAGGAAACTCATAACTCTCCATGAGTAATTCCAGGAGCATTTATGTCTATTTTGCTCAATGGTCCCACATTTTTTTGCTAAAGAACAGATCCTTTTAGATATATTCACCATCATCTAACTGATATTCATTCGGTTAATCTGGCAGCAAAGAGTGGAGTGCACATTTTAAAGCTCAAGTTCGAAGGGTAACGTGGGCTTTCTAGTCACATTTCTCTCAGTAAAAAAACAAAACAAACTGATGAGCATCGGCAGTGAGGGCTGGGCCCACCTGGATCTCCTCAATGCTGTGCACGATGAACATGTCCTGCAGGTCCTCCATGGCGCCTTCCATCCAGTTGTTGAAAGGAGCGGCTCTCTTGGCAAACTCCAGGTGAAGCTGGTCGATGGTTTCTAGTAATTTCTCAGTTCTCTGAAGATTAAACAGAAGCAAGCGCAATCAGAGATGAAACAATAAAAATTACCTGAAAATGTAAATATGCATTCCAGAACCTTACACTGTCACCTGACGTGTGGTCACTCACAGTGCTCTCATCATTACCATGTTTACGCACAAGATCAGCCCCTGTTCCGACAGTCAGGCGGAGCCCTGCAGGTCTCTGAAGGGTCTTCTCAATCAGAGAAGGATCTGATAACCTCTGAAGTAGCCTGGTTTTGAAAGTGCTTAGAGCAGGAGTGTCAGACTCATTTTCACAGGATCGGGGTGGGGGGCACCCATCAGCCTCACTGTTGGCTTTGAAGGGCCGAAATAATTTTAGGACTGAAAAAATGTAACTACTCCTTAACTGTTAAGGAGTTGAAATTACATTTGGCCCTTTGAAGGCAACCACGAGGCTGATGTGGCCCCCCAGTGGAAATGAGTCGACTCCCCTGACTTGGAGGGATCTGTTAGGTAGCAGCTGGGAATGAGCAGCCGGAGGAGAAATAAAGGCGGGGCCCTCGCCAATCCAATCTAACCAAGAACTTAACACAGGAGGCGGGAAGCAAAAGGAAATCATGTCTCAGCAATTGACCCAGCAGTCCTGAGCTCGGTTTGATAACACTGTTGGGTGTCCCCAGCCTTATAAACAAAACAGCACAGGGGGAGGGGAGAGTCCTTGAGGCGGTGGTGAGAAAAGGGACTTCTGTAACTTACTAAGACTGCTGGGTGTCCTGACGTTACAAGCAGGAATCATACAGGGGGTGGGGTAGTCCTTGAGAGTCTATGCTGGGAAAGGGAGCTTCTGTAACAATTTCACTAACTAAGACAAAGAGCCTTTACTAACTGAGAGAGAAAGCCTTTGTAGCTGCTCATTATTCCCAAGGGGGAAGGAGGGGGCACCTAGAAGCCAGCCGAAGTACATAACTCCTGAACCCCAATAATCGGCATGCTGATATTGGCTAACTACCCACTTGAAGCCTCGGCTCAAATGTGTAGAACAAACTCACTATCTTACTAACGGACTTACCAACAACGTTCTCTCCTCCACACGTGGGGCACTCAGACCAGCCGGGTGCCTGCCGCAGCTTCGTGCTCACGTGCGCTTCATAAATAAACTTGCTGTCTCATTTCCACTACACGGGTTTGTGTCTCGTTTGAATTGATCTTATGCAGCGAGATGAGAACCAAGGTGCGGGAGGGAGGCCTCCCGACTCGGGTCCTCCCCCCCAACTGTAGCAGAGCCACTAGCGTCACCTCTCTGGAAACTGAGAGGTCACAGAGGGCACATAGTGACCTGGTTTTTAAGTTAGACGAGGTGACTCCCTAACCATGCTGGGTAACAGAAAAGTCAGGGCAGCTTCCTCATTTTCGGCAACATTGTGCAGAGAAGGTGCCTTTCTCAAAAGCCACTCACCTCATGAGGACAGGAGGAACTACAGCTTAGTGTTCTCTGTCCTCATCCAGCATTTAACACAGACTTCTTATTTGCCTTTCGGGCAAACGAAAGCACAAGGCTTCCGGCCAGAGCATGGCACCACTTGTGTCGTGTGGCGGAGAGGATGGTGAGCAGACACCAGGGAAAGCGCCCGGTATCTACACGTCTTCCATAACTACATTCATTTTTTTCCTCCATTTCTAAAATATATGAGCTGTGTCTGTTACGTGCCTGGTCCTTTCTCTCAGCACTTCTTTCTCTAGGTGGACATGTAACAGCCACTCGGCATCTAGGATTGCATCTGATATCATGTATTTTAAAACTTCCCCAGAGTCCGGGCAAAAAGACTCAGAAAACCAGTCACTGCTTCTTTCCTCCACGTCATCTGAGTCTTCACGGTGAGGGATAATTAGAGACAGTCATTCCCCCTTATCTGCGGTTTCACCTTCTGAGGTTTCAGCTACCCGTGGTCAAGCACCATCTGAAAATACCGCATTTCCCCAGCCATGGTCACCCTCTGCTCCCACATCCAGCCATTAGCATCAACATGGTTCAATGATCCAGGACCGACGGAAGCAGATGACCCTCCTTCAGAGGTGCTTCCAGAAGGTCGGACGTAGCCTAACTTACGTCACTCCGCACCCCTCATCCCATCACACAGGTGCTGTGTCATCTCACACCAGCACAAGACAGTGAGGACAGGACAGTAAGATATTTTGAGAGAGAGAGACCACATTCACATCACTTTTATTAGAGTATATTGTTAAAATTGTTCTATTTTATTGTTGTTGTTACTCCGTTACTGGGCCTGATTATAAATTAAGCTTTATCCTAAGTTTGTATCGATAGGAAAAGCGTGCACACAGGCTGCAGTACTGTCCGTGGTCTCACGCCTGCAATGGGGGTGTTGGTCTTACCCCCCAAGTGTGAGGGGGTGCTCAGCACCGTTAAACACCAGCTGCTTGCTGCTGTGGATCCACGTCTTAAACCTGAGTAAAGCCAATTCACCCTGACTCTTTTTCTATTATTTTTCTTATGTCGACATTTGTTGCCATTTCCCTTTGCACATCTCGACTTGAGTTCTTTCTGACCTCGACTCAGTGACAGCTCAGGTCACTCTTACATAAGGACATCTGGAAATTCACTGTAATTATTACTGGATACAAAATCGGTTTATACCATAATCTCACGGCCCCTGAATTTTTAAATTCAAAAGCACAGCGCACTGCTGCATGGATAAATTATAGTGCAAAGCTTCCAACTTCCCATTTGCCTTTTTCCTACTTTTCATGCTCTCTTTAGAGGCTCCTTTCACTGGATAATCTGTTTTGTTTTATATATGTAATGCCACAGAAAAACAAGAAATTAATAACAGGGACTTAATTAAAAAGCCTCTATTTGCCCTGGCTGGTGTGGCTCAGTGGATTGATTGAGTGCAGGCCTGTGAACCAAGGGGTCGCTGGTTCAATTCCCCGTCAGGGCACATGCCTGGGTTGCAGGCCAGGACCCCAGTAGGGGATGCCTTGAGAGGCAACCACACATTAATGTTTCACTCCTTCTCTTTCTCTCTCCCTGCCCCTCCACTCCCCCAAAAAGCCTCTATTAAAAGGTATCACATCATCCTGGCTGGGTAGCTGAGTTGGTTATAGTATCTTCCCAATATGCCAAGGTTGCGGGTTTGATTCCTGGTCAGGGCACATACAAGAACCAACCAATGAATGTATGAACAAGTAGAACAACAAATTGATGTTTCTCTCTCTCTCAAATCAATATTTTTTTTTAAAAAAGGCTGCACGTCATCGGTGGCTCAGAGACCTCACCTCCAGGGCCTCTCTCCTCTTCTGTGTCAGCGTGCCCAGCCTGTCCCACTGGTCACAGATCTTCTGGCAGCGATCGTTGACGTTCACGGCATCATGATAGTCCAGCTCACTGTCAGAGGTGAAAATAAAGACCGGCTTTCGCACATGACATCAGGAAGAACGAACGTGGGTCCATAAACGGATTACATATATGTTTTTAAAAGGCTCTGAGAGAATTGGCAGGTATTTCAGCGTTTTGTTAACCATCACCACTGCAAACATGATCACTATTCCAACAAATTATGAGAAAAATTAGCAAAACTTTGCTGGTCAAAAGGTTTGTAAACAGGGAGAAATGCTGTCTTTTTGATGCCTCAGCCTGATTATTCTCCCTCCGATTTCTTGGGCGGACCCCCAGAGTGTTAAGTGGCACTGTAAATGAAGCCACCTGAGGACAGCCCTGCAGGCCATGCTGAAGCCACAGTGACTGGAACATCAAAATGAGTCAAGGGGCGTAGGTGTCAGCTTGCACCCATGTGTCCTTGGTGTCTCTCAAGAGCACTGGGTCTCACCTGTCACAGCGAGATGAGCATCCTGTCCCGAAGGGGCAGTGGGACTCTGGCACCAGAGGGACATCTAATACCTGGCAGGACAGAGCCTTTCCTCTTGTGGACAAAGGGGTTCCAACTTGTCTTAGGCCACCGTGTGACAGTGAGAACAAGATTTCTCACTAAGTGATTCCTCTTCCTCACCAGCCTGTCCAGACATCCCAATGGGAACTTTGTGACGAGAAGTAATTGGAACCCACTACTCAAGCAAACTCTCAACTAGAAGGTCAACCTGGTATCTCCAGGGATAAAAAAAGACTAAATGCTGTAGAGAATTTAAACAGCCTGTAGTTTAGATCAAAGCGAGACTCGCAGAGGTTGAAAGGCATATTCAGGGGAGACTTCCTCCCAAGCAGCCCAGACCAGGGCACCTTCTCCCACCACGCCCAGTTCCAAGGCTTACGTTTTCTTAACAAACCTTGACTGGTTTTAGTAAGACCTTAAATTCAATGACTGTTCGTTACTTGTTTTTTTCCCCTCTTAAATAATGTGAACTTGTTCTTATTGAATGTCACTGTTTCTGTCACTGGACAAAGGAGATTCTTATGGCTGTGACCCTGGAGTTCTTCCAGTGGCTAGGAAGCTCCCTGTCACTGAATAAAAGCTCGTTCGGCTCTCATGAGCAGCTTTCTACACACACGCACGTGTCACTGACAGAGAGGAACCAGATTCTTGTGCTTATTTATACAACAAAATAACCAAACACACCAGCACTCGCACAGCCTAGAATGCGCAGTGGAAAGGCTGCAGCTCTTCCACGTTGACATTAAAGAGAAGAAAGACTTTTCAAAACAAAACCGGGAATCCTCCTGTTGGGTAACGGAGGCCCAATGCTCGGGGCTCGCGGTTATATTTAGGGTGAACATTCCACCCTCTCCTCTTAACTCACACGTGCTACTGCCACGCGTACCTGCTCTCAGGGAGTCAGGGCCTGCACCACGGGGCACACTATTTCACATGCGCTCTGAGGACTGCACACATAGTCTGAGTTCTTATTTTAGGAAAGTTAAAAGGGACAGGGTCATTAATAACATGAAGAGGAGCCCAGATTTAAATTCTGTAGGTGGTTCTTCTCTTGACTATGTGAAGATAGGCATTGGATATCCCCGGAATCATAAGAAATAATTAAAAACTACTACTTAATGTTGATGGACAACACTTAAGACCATTTCAAGTTACTCATGAGAGCTATTGCAGAGCATTGAGCGGCTTGAGTTTCTTTCACCCCCATTTCGTTTGCGAGCGTCAAAGGGCAGCCAGACACCTGGCTGCCGGAGGCGGGGGAGGTCAGACTGCAGCGCAGGCGGACGTGGCAACCAGCACATCACTAAGAGGTGGTTTGGGCCAAAAAACTCTTGAAATAGGGCAAATCTGTTAAGAGGTAAGGAGCATGGGAATTTTAAAATGTAATGAAATAAACGTTTACGTTACCATTATGTGACAAGCTTTAAAAATTTGCAAACCTATCAGCGATTACAAGGGGAAAGGAGTAGGGATGAAATTTTGCCTTTACCAAAAGAGGACAAGGGTCTTCTGAGAAACTTGGAAACCCCGCAGGGCAGCCTCTCTGCGAGGGCGGCCACGGCCACAGGCTGCACCCCATACAGAGTGGCACTTGTTGATGGTGAAGTGGGGCCACCCTGTCTCCCCCTTCAGAGCTGAGGCACCATCTGGACGTGCAGTGTGGTCGCTGCCTGCACCTGGGCCCGGTGGGCACCCGTCCGAGCTGTGCTCCAGGACCCCTACTGCGTCTCATGCTCCAGCAGGTAGACTGCCTGAACTGGGGTCAGGGTGCTGCAGAAGGAGGCACACAGGGATCCCCCAGCACCAAAGAACCGAAGCCAAAATGGTTCAACCGTTTAGACAAACAGGACAAATCCTATCTGATTCCTCCAGCTTTGCTCTCCGTAAACTCCGCCTGGGAGCCCTCCACTGCCCCACGCCTGCAGGTGTCCACGGCTGCACGTACTTGAGCTCCTGAGCGATGGCCGCGATCTGCTCCACGCGGTCCTGGTGTGCTGCCAGGTCGCTCTCAAAGGCCTCGTGCTTCCTCAGCAGGGCCCGCACCTCGGTCAGCGACGCCGACTCGTAATCCTTCTGCAGCAGGATCTGCTCTTTGCCTGCAAATTTTGCCACAAGGGTGAGAACACTCTGATGTCACACAGCAGCTTCTCTGTGCCTGCGAAGTTCTCAGTGATCGTTAACCCGGAGAAGAGGGGCAGAGAGCCGGGCCGAACACGGGCGGCAGCATCGCGCCAGATTCAGGCATCACTCTGCAAACAGTGAAAGCCCACATCTCCAAATATAGGGGAAGCCAGCGGGCTGCATCCTAATAACAAACCTGCCCTGTCCGTGACCCTGGTAATAAGGATGTGATTCTCCAGTGTGCCCCTCAGTGAAGTTAGTAATTACTAGCTCACAGTCACCTGGACATGTCAGGCAAGGCACTTGAACTCTGTCTGCCTACCCTAATTCTTTTTGTTTGAAAGCTTTACTTTCTGTGGTAAACATAGTTTGTAGTTTTTTTCCTAATAAATTAGTTCCTCTCTGAATGTCTACCTACTTCCCCAGAGATATTTCTTAAATCAAGCAATGGCTGTGGTTATACCCAGACACACATTCTTTCCCTGGTTGGTGACATTTAAGAATTTAATTCTTTAAAGCTAGAAACAGAAAGCAAGTGATCATGTATTTAACAATGACAGACTAGCACTAAGTGCCCGAGACTGCTCTAAATGCTTTATAAATATGAACTCATTACATCTTCCTCAAAACTCTGTGTGTGTGTGGGGGGGGGGGGTCCTGTCACTCCCACTGTGAAGAGGACACCGAGGCACTGAGAGGTAAGGACTCTCCTCGGAGGCACAGAGCTGACAGGTAACAAGGCTGGGGCTCCAGGTCAGGGCCTGTAAGTGTCTCGAGGGCAATCCCCTCAGTCACACCCTGAGAAGGCGCCCGGGAGCCCCCAGATGAGGGCACCTCCCGTTCTGCAACAGGACAGGGGTCTAGCTCGGCAAACAGCAGCCCGCAGGCCACAGCAAGACCATGGTTCATAGCTGCAGGACCAGGACTGAGCAAAGCTGAGGGAGGGAGGCAGGTCTGAGTGACTTGAGGACACTAATAGTAGACAGTGATACCTGCCTTCTTCCTTTCCAAGCAATTTTCTAAGCAGGAAATTAGGCTACTCTGTGGCATTTAATAAACCTCCTATTGGCAGAAGCCAGGCTGTCTGACTCACAGTTAGTGAATGAACAGATACTTGTAGAACCAAGTAAAGAAAGTGGGGGGCCAGAAGGGCCAGGCCCTGCGTAGGCAAGTGTGGGAAGAAGGCATTTCGACAGGTACATTATCTGCTTGATCAGTAAAGAAGAGGCTTAGTACAAAAGAGCAGAGTGGAGAGAGGCGAGGACCCCCGCCTGCAGGGTCCCCGGCATCAGGACAGAGTGAGTAACTGCACCCGTAGCTCTGTCCCCACCCGGAGCCAGGTCGCTCACCATAAGCCCAGGTCTCGTGCGTGGACGCCTTCTGCCGGAACTTCTCAGCCAGGTGCTCCACGCGCTCCAGCCTCCGGATTTCGTTCAGCAGCCACTCCTCGTAACCCTTCTCCGCCTGCTCCAGCCTCTGCCAGGCCCCAGCGATGTCCTGCAGGCGAGGACAGCCAGGCCTGGTGTCACACTCCGGCCTCTCAGGCATACCCGTGAACCCATCCACTGCGCGGGGACACTGTTGTCCTGTTTTCTTTCCCTTTCCCCACCTTCCCCCATAACCATTCAAATGTACCGGCTCCTAAATGTCGACTTATTGCTGGGGCCTTTGAAAACTGGCATAGTTGTCCTCACCAGCGAACAAATGCCTGAGACTTTCTCTCCAGATGTGGGCAGAGGCTAACAGGGCTTTACTTTTCTGGCCAGAAGAAGATGCCTCAAAGCGACTCAATTCACAACCACTTTGACTCAGTGACCAGTCGGCCATCCGGCAGTTGTCTCCTAGACATCACACACATGCTGAGCACGAGCCAGAGACTTGATGTAAGAGAAGCGACACCCAGCAAGTCCCTGTCCCTGTGCAGCCTTCACATTAGCTGTGGAGAGACAGTCATTGATTAAGCCCATCCGTGTCAGTGGTGGCCTGGCCAGGGGGTGGCAGTGAGTGCTGTGATGGAAAAAAACACAGGATCGGGGCATGCCGAGAGCCCACGGCGGGGGGTCCTTCAGGCAGGTCACCTAGAGAAGAGCCCTCCCATTTGGGGAGGTGGCATCTGAGCCAAGACTTCATGACAGAAAAGCCAGTTTTGTGCAGAAGTGGAGAGTTAGCACTCTGGGCCCCGGGAGCAAGCCAAAGGCCTGGCGGATGTGCCCGTGTGGTGAATGAGTGGCAGAGCGGCTGGGGTGACGGGGTGGGGCTGAGTACGCTGGGACCTGGAGGCCGACGGGTGAGTCTGCACCTTATTCTAAATGTTTTGGGAAGTCACTGGAGGAATTTCAGAATGAAGGAGACACACTCTGACTTTTTAGGAAGATGGTGGTGGCTGCTGTGAGCAGCATGAATTTTTGAGGCAAAAGAAAAAGAAGAGGTCGTGAGAGGGTTAGTGCGGGGTCCAAGGAGAGAGGCTGGTGGCCTGGCCAGGGGTGGCAGTGAGTGCAGAAAAGGGGACAGATTTAAGATGTGATCTGGAAGTGGAGCCACTGGGACTGGGTGAGAGACTGGATGCAAAACAATGACAGAAATGGGGGGTCAGCAGCGACACCAGGGTCTGGGGCTTCAGTTACTTGGAGGAGCCATCCACTAACAAAGGGGCACTCTGGGCTGCGAGAGGTCCGAGATGCTTTTGAGACATCCAAGCAGATTCATGAACCTAGAACTCAGGAGTGTTCTGAGTTGGAGACTAAAATCTAGGTGCACAGGCGTCTGGATGGCGATCAGAGCCACAGGCCTGGGCAGGATCACCCAGGGGCCTGAGGACAGATGAGGACAGAGGAGATGGCCAGCGGAACCCAGGAACCTCTATGCACAGGCCAGGCAGGGGAACCAAGCTTGGAGCAGTGACAGAGGGACCCATTGGTGAGGAAGAAAACAGTAAGTTCAAGGGCAGAAGGAGTTTCAGGAAGGAGGCGATGGTGAACAGGCTCACAGCTACAGAGAACAGGAAGTAAAGTGACTGCTGATCAGATCATCAACATGGACGCTGTCGACTTGGGTGAGAACAGTCTCAGGGGAGGGGACAGAAGCCAGGTTACTGCAGCGTGAGGAGTAGAAAGAGTAGAGGGGTGGGTTGGGGGGGAGGGGGGACGGCTGAAAACCAGCCTCTTAAGGACTGTTTCTAGAGGTTCCACTGTGAAGGGCAGCTGAGCAACAGGATGCCCCGTGGGGGTGTGGAGTCACAGAGGCCTGACTTTCTGTTCGGCGAGCTCTAGAGGACTCTGTGTGCCAATGCAAGGGACCTGGTAGACGGAGGAAGGTGGAACAGGGGAGGTAACAGCAGGGAACAGAGGCCCCTGGGCCTCGGCGCTGGTAGACCCGGTAAGGACACTCAGCCAGGTACACAGAGGTAGCAGAGGACAAGGCCGTTCGTCAGGGTTTATTAAAGGCCCTCCACTGGGGAGGCACCACACCAGCCCAGAGGGTGGTCAGAGCTGCATGGCGGTGAGGAGGAGACACCAAGAATGGAGTGATTGCAGGGCCAAAGTTGCTCCTGAACCAAGACCCCTCTGAGGCCCCTGGGAAGAGGCCTGGGCTACTCACCGACACCATCTTGCCCTCGGAGGGCATGAAGGCGGGCCGGTTGCTGATCCGCAGCTTGGTCTGCAGCGTGTTGAAGTTGATCTCCAGCTGGCACTTCTCCTGCACCTTCGGGGGCTTGTGCTTGCGGCGGTAGTCCCGAAAGTCCTCCAGCTTCTTCTGCATGGCCTGCATGGTCTTCTCAGGGGTCCTGTTCTCTAGCCAGGGGATCGTGCGGCGGATCCATTCCAAAAGCTGTGCCCAAAACACATAAGCGCTGCTAAACACACCAGCAAACTGTCCCCATGCAGAAAAAGACCTCACAATTAGGGATGGATTAACTTAATGTTCCTACCACTGCAGAAGTGCAATGCCCCACTGAAGGGAGAGGAAAGGCACCTCTGCTCATGGATGGATGGGTCAGGGTCCCACCCACGGCCACCAGCGATCACCCAGCGACACCACACACCAGTCGAGAACTCAGAATCAGCACGAGTCATGTTTTACAAATGTGTGACATTTACAGGAAACTCAGGGACCAGACATTAGCAGACAAATGCTGGATGGAGCTTTTAAATGAAATAAATAAATAAAATAAAAATCACCTGACATGGCGAAAGGTAGTATAATAAAATCAGCAAAGAAGTGGGTTTAACTTAAGCTCCAGCCCTAATGAACTTATGTACTCGACTTTTAAGTCTGGGACTGATTCAATGCCAACGTATATTTTCATTTGATATCTAGCGAATACCTGAGGACAAGGTACCTGAATTACTACCAAAGTCTTAGAAAGGACCTGCTGAAAAGCCACAGTTGGTTTCCACTTAAGATTGCTTAGAAAACGGCAGCAGACAAAGAAGTTAGTTAAAGTGGCAATGTGTCCACGGCCTGAGGGTCCGGAGGAAATGGTGGGGCGTAATCACCGAGGCCCATCGTCCTCGGTCCTGGCCGGGCTTCAGCCCCGAGTGCATCGCTGGCACCAAACAACAGGCCAGACCGACTACTGCACCGCAGCAGGGAGAAAACGGAAACTCGTCATCAGATTGGAGTAACTGAAATGTATGTCCTGGCACTTCTCCCAGAACAGACCGCACATCGGCTCCATGCAGTCAGGGCAAAGGTCACTTGGTGTGTGGCCTGTGTGACGGTGACTGAGTTCTGTCTAAAGGGGCCCGGATCCTGGGTGACTAGGCTGCTGAGTTCCTATTGACGCTAAAACTGGAATGAAAAAGCCCAGGGACAGTGCTGTTCTCACCGAGCACCTGGCTGCCACGCACCAGGAAGGTCACGTGCAGACACCAGGATGGAGGGCTCGGCCTCCCATATGTTTCCCTCTAGGGATTTATGCTGGATGCTGAGCCACGTCTAGCAAGGCTGGGTGTGCTCCTCTGAGCTGGGTCACTGTGGACCGGGCCTCTGACCACAGAGTGCAGCCTCTGTGATGTCAGAACCAGGAAGAAGTCACACAGTGCAATGTCATCTCGGGGAACCCACCCCTAGAGGGGCCCAGCAGGAAATGAAGCCACACTCTGCTTCTCAAACATGCAAACTGCCTCGCACTCTGGGCTGGTTGAAAAGCCCATCAGGAGTCCCTTGGTGCCGATAATTATGTGGTTACAGATGAACCACTTCTGAGTTCAACTGTATTTTCCTATTTTTATTCCCTCTGGGATGAAAAATGCAAAGAAAACAATACTGACAACCCGTATTCACCCTCTCGCCTCACCCTCTGGGCGGGTACGGACAGAACTGAGGGTCACCGTTTCCTTTACCTCACTCGCTAGCCTCTCATATTCTTCCATCAGCCTCTCATTCTCTTGATTCACAGCAAGAACCTTACATATCCTGTTAGCCGCTGTCTCGGCCTGTAAAACACAATAGGTAAGCACGACGGCTCTGTTGACAGGACATGCACACACAAAACTGAGCATGGCGGGCGTGAGGGGGCGGGGCGTGCGTACATGGTGCAGAGTTGGGGGAGGGCAGATAAGACTGAGGGCATGAATCATTTCACACCTTTTTTATGGTTTTCACATAGACTTACACAGCAGGCTGAATATACTGTAGGGAACAATGGGGAGATAACATTAGTCTGAACACAAGCTTTGTAAAACATCAAGCAAGTTAGTAACAGAAGTATGTGGGCCGAGGAAACCAAAATCTTAGGTCCCTGAACGTCTGCCCACCGGAGTGCACTACTGACCTCAGGACTACAGGGTGAGGACGCTCTGAATAACCTTAGCCTTTGAGAATCAAAGCACAAATGACTGGTCCTGAACAGGCGTCATTGCATGGAGTTCAGATGGGATCCTTCCCCAGAGCTGAACCCGCCTTAATACTTTGCTTAACCTGCATGAGAAGGTGGTGAGGTAGTAGCTCTCTATCATCCCTCTGTGGAGGAAAGCTTGGGCCCGGACTGGCAACATGCCCCGAACCATGGTCACAGAGTGAGTCAGGAAGAGCCATGTGCCCTCTGGGCTTCTAGGCCTACAGCCGGTCCCAAAGCCTCGCCTTTAACGCCCTGCATGGGCTGAGTCCAGTTACCCTCATGTGATGGTGATGGTCTTACAGGGATCAGAGGAGAAACACAGCCTTTGTCCATCCCAGTCTACCAGGATATGTGAGGGGGCCAGAGACAGAAACAGATAAATACAGAGAAAAAAATACATTTACCCCCAGTGTCCACCCCTCAGGCTGTTTGTGTTAAGGAATGTGAATTTTTTTGAGGTTCTAACACTGTAATCTTTTCCCCATTTTAGTTAAAATGGGATTCATCTTGAAAGATGCTGGAAGCAAACCCGGAGCAATGAAGGCAGCTTCTAGAGACTAGGGCCCAGGGAGGCACTCGCTCGCACTGAGGAAAGTCCCCTTTACTCCACCTTTTGTTCCTAAAGCACATGTCTCCCACAGTTTACTGGTAAAATAGTATCACAGAAGGAAGGCAGGGTGAAAACACTTCAGGAACTGTCTAAAGGTAATGCTGTCAAAGAAGAGAGCATTCACAGTATGGAACTTGCCATGTTAGGTCATCACAAAACACTTAGAAAGATTCCAAGGTCAGATGTGAAGCACACACACACGCACACGCACACGCACAACTGACGCCCATGCGGAGGGGCAGCGCGGCCCCGACGGACGCGTGGTGGGTACCTGCTCCGCGCCCGCGAAAGCATGGTAGAAACAGGACACGTACGTCATGATGGCCCTTTCGTCCGGTTTGGGGGTGTTCACAATGTCTGAGGGAGGGAAAAACAGCACAGAGAACACACACACACACGGAGAGCAGAAACCAGGGTGAACAAGGGAGGGACAAGTTGGTTGGCACCGCTTGCTTTTCTGTGTGTCTCGGGCCCACAATCCCAAACCTCGGACAGATGGTTCGTGAACAGAACGATTTAAACCAGCATTTCCCCAGTCATCACACTGAGGCCTCTTTTCCTCCCTCCCCTTGGTGGGCTTTTGAAATGCCATCAAGGCATTGTCATGGGAGCCGTGGGCTGTGGGTCAGAGTCAGAGCTTGTGGCCACTTCCCACTGGCTCGTGGGGCCCACGTCCTCTTGGCCACATCAGGTCACCTGTGTGTCCCTTTGTGAGATGCCGGGAACAGCAGCCGAGCACAGAGCTCCATCTCTCCAGCCGCTTTCCCATCACACCCCACAGCTGCCCACACTCTGCTCTGTGACTGGATGCTGGTGTCCGGATGATGCTCCCCAGAGAAGCACAGCTGCTGAGGCCTCTGTGCATACTTACCACGCCATTTACAGAGGTCACCTGGGGCGACCAAACATCACAGGGGAAGGGCGTGCATGGCTTGTGCACGCCACGACCCTTGCTACCACCTGTGTTAGCTGCCGAGTTAACCAACAGGAAGACAGAAACACAACCGTGTGACACACACCCTTCCTGACTCGGCAAAGCCGTTCTCTCTGAATTGCCTTTTGACTTTACATGGAACTCAGTCACGGGACAGAATGAAGTTAGAAAGAACACACTCTGTAATTCCCTAAAGTGAAACCCAGTCTCTGGGTTCCCAGAGGGTATTGATAGAAAGGACACCGGGTTGTGTAACAGCATGGAATCTTCTGGAAAACAAACATGAACGGCATACTGGTACACAGACAAAAAGTAAGTTTCAAAGAAAACTAGACTCAAAAAAACACACAACTGCCTCCTCAGAACCAGGCGGGTCTCCTGACTCACAGGAGAGGGAGAAAAGAGAAAAACAATTGAAAGGAAATGGAGACCCACGAGGTGAAGGTGAGCGGCAACTTGTGTTTGACGTCCTCACCCCTGTGCACCAGCGAGAGCAAGACAGTGACAGGACACATGAGTCGCGATGGCTCGCCCAGCAGGTCTGGCCAGGTTCACTAAGTCTGTGTGGGGAGAACAGGCCGCCGCTCCGCTGCTCTGACACCAGCGGGCTCTCACTGAGCCGCCTCAGAGGAGTCAGAGCGATGAATCTTCCCTGTCGCCCCAACATTTCTGTTGGGGAAACTTCAAACCAAACAAGTCACACCTGTCAAGTCACTCCTCTGTGTACTTCTGAGAGTTGACAAGGGAAATCAAGGTATTGACAGTCCCAGAGACATCTGTCACTGGGCACAGAGCGGCCCGGGGCCAGCCAAGACCCTCCCTCCGCATGTCCATGCAGGACAGGTCCACCTGCACGTCTGAACCTTGTGCCCACCTCAGAAAAGGCCTGTAGAGGAAAACAGGGAAGCAGCGTTCATAAGCTTCTAAAACATAAAGACAGGGTGAGGAAGCATCTCTCCAGTTTTCACCTCAGGTTACAGTCCCAATTAACCACCAGGAAATTCCCACCTGGGGTTCAGGTCAACAGCAGTGGGGGGGGGGGGGGGGGGGGGGGGGGGGGGGGGGGGGGGGGGGGGGGGGGGGGGGGGGGGGGGGGGGGTGGGGGGGGCGCGCGCAATGATCTGAGCAGGGCACCAGGGCACAACATGACAATTAAAAGGTGGAGGAACAAGACAAGTTAACGTGATGCTGTGCCAGCGTAAGCACGCATGTTGGCCGCAGACACGAAGGCTGACATGGGGACGTCTGCTGGGTTGGTAGGTACGTCCCAGCGTCCCCACACCCTGGTTGGTAAGAAGATCCTTATGAGAAATTACTCTACAAAGGAATTAGCATAGTTCGTAAGACTTTCTCCAAACCATTCAAAAGGAAGGGTGAAGAAAGGTGGTGGAAGATGGGTGTGTCACAGGGAGGAGGAACGTCCCATCAAGAGCAAAGGATAAACGAAGCAGACGTGTGTCCCAACCAGGGCCCGGGGACCAGAGGGGACCAAAGCACCAAGCGCAACAGTGATCCTGGCTCCCCCCGACGGCAGTGTATCAGGGACACGGGTGATCTGCGAGATGCGTGCACTCGGGATACCAGGTTTGTCCTCTCTTTGGTATCTTAGCCACTAACTCGAGTAAGTGAACTCTGGGTAGTTGTCTACTGTAGGGCAAGGTCAAAGGAGAGACCATGCAAGTGCAAACTTAGGGAGGACAGATGGAGAAAAAGGGACAGGAACTTGCCTCACCTGCTAGCTCATGGTTTTGTTGACTTTCTTCCTCTAAAGAGCTGTGAAGAAACTGTAAGTAGAACTCTGAAGGGTATGTCCAAGTGTTAACAGCAACAATACAGGTGTGTGATAAATGTTAAATTAATAAATAGGGAAAGTTAGATCCTAATTGAAAGATCAATGTTATGTCCCCTAGAAGTTATGGTGAAGTCCTACCCCCCAGTTCCTGTGAACATGACCTCATCTGCAGATGTACAGGTTAAGTCGAGGTGATGCTGGAGCAGGGCGGGCTCTTACTCCATTGTGACGAGTGTCCTAACAAGAAGAGGGAAGGAGGCACAGAGACAGACACAGAGGGAAGATGGCCATGTAGAGACAGAGACCAAGCAAAGCCACCACCAGCTGGGTGAGGCCTGAGGCTTCACGGAGCTGTAAGAAGCCAGGAAGGATCCTCTCCTAAGGCTTTGGGGGGAACATGGCCCTGCCAACCCCTCAGTTTTGACTAGAGCCTACAGAACTGGAAGAGAATAAATTTCTGTTGTTTTAAGCTACCCCGTTTGTGGTTAATTTGTTACAGCAACCATAACACAATCACCAAAAATGAGGAGGAACAGAAGATGGACCATTGACTATAATCAAGCTCTTGGCTTTTCCCAACAACACAATTAGTGAAAGCAATGGACCATTCGAGAACAATACTCACAACAAACACAGTGACAGAGGTTCCTGGACGTCAGGACCCCACCTGACACTTCTCATTACGCCCTGCAGTACCCAGGGTCCTGTTCACAGTACGTGCTCAGTCAGTGTTGGCTAAGTGATGGCTGAGTGAGTGAGTGAAGTGAACGAATGTTCTCCACATCAGTGCTTTAAAGGGAGTATCGTAGGCACAGCTCACAAGTGCATCCGTGTAAAGGGCACAAAAGGCACCTGAAACTATTCCCCAAGTGAGTGCTGCTAAACGGCAAAATATTTAGAAGTTCTTTCACATCTAACTAAACAAAATTTAACTTAGACCAATAAAAGTAAAATGTGAAAGTCTGAGAGGTACAATCTACATTTTCATTTCATATCTTCTAGTTGGAAGGAAGGACTTTTTCCTTGTGGAGCCTTAAGCATTTTGCAAGAAAATTTATTTACTAAAGTCGTCTCGATGTGGTAAGGAAATTCAGGTTGTTAAAAAATTAAAACATGAACTTTTTCTTTGAAAATCACAGACTAAAGCATCCCGTTTCTTTGTCAAAGCTGAACATTTTCCCAAATCCTTTCACCATAGTTTCGCTGGCTTGTGTGTGTGTGTGTGGTGTGAGGAATTTTTAAAAATAATTTATGAACAAGCTACACAGGAAACCCTCCCTGTGTAACATAATACTCCCTGAGGGATCCTAAGCGCTTCAGATGTGGCCTGACCAGAAAGTTTTGCCAGCCCCTGCATGGCCACCGCATGCAGCCTGGATTTTATAAGAGTCAGTAGCACAGTCACCTCACCTTCAGCATCCAACATTTTGGGAATATCCAGGTGCTTCTCTGCGATTTCCATGGCCAGGTTAATATTGCCTATTGGGTCATCCTGCATGAAAAACGGCATTGTCAGTTTTTTTAAATGTATTTTTGAACAAGACATAAATAATGTCTTCTATATACCTCAGTTTGGGGAAGAGAGCTTCCCTTCTGCACAAAACCATAACAGTATAAACGATTTTTCTTCTTCTCTCTTCCCAATCACTTCAAACATTTAGAAGAACATCAAAAATGTACAAAAACCACAAAATCCATGCACCATGCAATTCATAAAATGGGGGCAAAGGTTCAAGAGAACAAAGGCTTTGCAGGTGGGAGGAACGTGGTCGGGCGTTTTCTCTGGGCGGGATCTGGAAGGCGACCATGGAGAATCGGTCCGACACCTGGTTTTAAAAGTGAGCGAGTGAAGGGGTAGAGGGAGGGAAGCACGCTGCCAGGTGAGCTCCCGCTCACGACGGATATTACAAATGGCTCAACAGGCATGTCGTGTTTCTGCATGTTAGAGACGAGAAGAAATGGCAAAGCCTTGAGGTTGCAAACAGAAACTGTGAGGAAGTTTTCTTCTTAAGATCACGTTTATCTTACACTGTGAAAACTGATCATGTATCATCGGAAGTAAGGCTTGCGTGAGTGTGGTTGGTGGGGTAATAATACGGGGGTGCTAATTTATAGGTTTGATTTGAACATTTCACCTAAAATGTCAGGTGGTGTGCTTGAGTGTGATATTGTTATGTTACAGAATCACATGCTTATGCTTTTGTAATAAAAGATTTTGTAATGAAAAGGAGGTATTATTTGTGCCGGACCCTGTGTATAATACAACAAAATGAATTTAGTCAAAGGTGTGGAAGTGGAATACTGAAAGCTAAAGGGCTAACATTTCTTGTTTCGACCCATTAAAGAGATCGATCGCTATGAATCTGGGGTAGGGAGGGGGCATAAGAAAGAAAAATCAAAATGAAAAGCAGAGTTAGTCCGGGAATGGCTCTGATGAATTTCAACATCAAAGCCATTTCAACACGTTAGAAACTGCCACGCTTTGCAATGAGCACCTTCATTTTAATACGATTAAACATTTCAAAAGGGCAGGCCAACAGCACATTCACGGAGGAAGCCAAAGGAAGCTTCCTGCCTCGCAGAACATCTAGTTATTTCAGGCAAAAAGCTATTTCGACCAGACGTTGTTAGACGAAGCCCAGGAGCATTTTGCGGAAAGCAGCCACACCACACAAGGAGTCCCACCGGCTCCCGTATGCAAATGTTCACAAAGCCACAGCGCTGAGCAAAGGTTTCTTTCTTTTTGTTTTTAATATATAAGAACTTGAGCATTAAAAACGGAGAGGAGTGACTGTGAGACTTTGTGAAAGTCATCTCACTTAGTCTGCAGCTCACAGAGACAGTGTGGCAATGAAGCGTTTTCTTGGCTCGGCACCTGGCCATGTGACCTTGGGCAGATTACTGAATTCCTCACTTCTTTCATCTGTAAAACTGGGATAATAATAATGCCTAGTTCATATGTACAGTATATTATATTTTGCTGTACATTATGAAGGTTGAATGAATACATGTGTAATATATATATAACACTTATTAATATGCACTGATATTAATGTACATATATGTATACACACACTACTGTTATATACCGCACACATTAATACATGCATACATATAGGGTAAACATGCATGCATTTATAATAGTGTCTTATCTAGAGCTATAGAAGCATTAGCTGCTACTGTTAATTATCACTTTTTTGCCCATCACAGTTGGCCAAGTAGCACAGGTCTGTTCACTGTTTGTAACATAAACTGACCATTTTAAACTGCTAGTGAAACTAGGTCTGTCGAGTACAGTCCCCTCATCTTACAAATTAAAGAAAGCTCAATTGATAAAATGTATGCACTGTCTGTATGTATGAAACATTCCAAAAGCTCAGGGATAAAATACGCACTTTGAAAAGTTAAGAAACTCTGGTGGCTCCATTTCCTTAGGCCACCTCCTTCCTTCACAGAGTGGAGGCACCAGGCTCAGGGGTGGTGGTGAGCGGGTGACAGCTAACATGCAGAGACAGCCAGGGCGCTGCCAGCAACCATGCACACCATGCAGGTGAGGGCAGCATGCACTGCGATGTGGGGGCCAACTAAGCACACCAGCGACCAAGACCTGGGCCCTGACAGCCACATGGGGGACTGCAGTGGGGGACTGCAGTGGGGGACCGTGGTGGGGGCGCCCGGGCTTAAACCTTCACACGGTGTTACTCCTAGGGCAGCAGAGACCGTCTGCCATGGGTCAGCGGCCCGGGGCCAGCCACGGGGTGGACGGACACAGATTTCTTTTTTCTAGCACAGATTCCATTTTTTTCTTTCAAAGGAAGAGTTCAAAGACTACTTGAAACTTAAGCTGAAGTTTAAGCCTGAAGAGAGAATTAAGATTTCCTAACATGAGTTTTCTGAAGTGAGCAAAGCCCACCCCACAAAATCCTCAAACTTCTTTCTGAAGCTGCGACTAATATCTGCATCAAGCAAGATAGACTTCTGGCCAAGATGGAGGGGCAGGTAGACACACTGTGCCTCCTCACACAACCAAAAGAAGGACAACAACAAATTTTAAAACAAAAAACAACCAGAACTGACAGAGAATCGAACTGTATGGAAGTCTGACAACCAAGGAGTTAAAGAAGAAACATTCATCCAGACTGGTAGGAGGGGCGGAGTCGGGCAGCCGGGCGGAGAGGACTCACAGCGAGGCGGCGGCCGGCGGACTGGGCCACGTGTAGATAAAATGGAAGGAACAACTGGGGAGCGAGACAGACCATACAACCCAAGTTCCCAATGCAGGGAAATAAAGCCTCAGGGCCTCTGATTGAAAACTCCTGTGGGGGTTGAGGCGGCAGCAGCGGGAGCAACTCCCAGCCTCACAAGAGAGCTTGTTGGAGAGACCCACAGGGTCCTAGAATGTACACAAGCCCATCCACCCGGGAATCAGTGCTGGAGGGGTCCAATTTGACTGCGGGTAGTGGGGAAAGTCACTGAAAACCAGCAGAGAGCAGAGTGGGCGGCATTGTTCCCTCTTG
>VMDR010005509.1:0-51205 GCA_007922815.1 Macrotus californicus
GGTCAAGTTCAAGGAGTTCATCATCACCAAGCCCTTATTATATGAAATGTTCAAGGGACTTATCTAAGAAAAAGAAGATCAAAAATAGGAACAGTAAAATGACAACAAACTCACAGCTATTAACAACTGAACCTAAAACAGAAACAAAAACAAACTAAGCAAACAACTAGAACAGGAACAGAATCACAGAAATGGAGATTACACGGAGGGTTATCATCAGGGGGGTGGGTTGGGAGAGAGAGGGAAAAGGTACAGGGAATAAGAAGCATAAATAGTAGGTAAAAGACAGGGGGAGGTTAAGAGTAGTATAGGATATGTAGAAGCCAAAGAACTCATATATATGACCCATGGACATGAACTAAAGAGGGGGAGTTTGGGGGGAAGGGGTGTGCAGGGGGTGGAGTGGGGAGGAGATGGGACAACTGTAATAGCATAATCGATAAAATATATTTAAATTTAAAAAAAAGAAATTAAGAAATTTGCTCAAGGTCACAGTGGCAGAAGCCAGAACCCACAAGGCCTTGTGTGCCATGCTAAGCAGTTTGGCCTTTTTCCTGGGGGTATCGGTGAGTGTATTAGGTTCCTGTTGCTGCTGTAATTACCATACACGAAGTGACTTAAAACAACTTCAATGTATTCGCTTGCAGTGCCTGAGGTCAGAAGTCTGAAATGGGTCTCTCTAGGCTAAAAGTAAGGTGGTGGCAGGGCTGGGTCCCTTCTGGAGGCTGCAGGAGAGAATCTGTGTCCTTGCTCTGCCACCTGCATTTCTTGGCTTGTGGCCCCCTTCTGTCTTCACAACCAGCACTCACACCTCTCTGACCTCTGCCTCTGCCATCACATTCCCTCTGCCTCTTCCTTTCCTGCCCCCCCTCTGTCCCTGACAAGGTCCCTTGTCATTACATCGGGATCACCCAAATAATCCAGGATAATCTTTACACCTCATGGTCAGCTGGTTAGCAACTGCAGCCCCATCTGCAGCCTTGGTTCACCCCCCACATATTCACAGTTCATAGGAACTAGAGCACGAACCTCTTTGGGGGGATCCATTATTTCGTCTTCCACAATGAGCCACTGAAGGGCTTTAAGCAAGGAAATGACAAGACGAGACCTGGATTTTAGTGTATTTTTATTATTGGTTTTATAAAACTGTCACTCCATGATTTATTTACAGCAAATTGAGCTTGCAACAACTAACACTTTCAAAGAATAAACAGTTCATAGATATTAATGTGTTCAATCTAATAAGCATACAAGGAGAGACCCAACTCCCACCAGAATTTGTTTATTAAAAATTGTGTATTTATTCTTACATGATTAAACTTCAAAGTACTCTCCATTTGATGCAATGCACCTATTGAGATTTTTTTCCAGTGCTCAAAACAATTTTTAAACTCGTCGATTTTGATGTCTTTTAGTGCTTCTGCTGTTTTTTATTTCAACTCTTCCACATCAGCAAAACATTTCTCTTTGAGGAATTTTTCATCTGGGAAGAAAAAAAAAATAAAGTTGCTTGGGATGAGATCGTTTTTGGTCAAAAAGTGCTGAACACTCAGTGCAGTGTGGGCAGGTGCACTTGTAAACCACTGATCATAAAATGGGCAAATATACTGAGTCTTCAAAAAATTCACTGAAGCCGAATTCAGCCTCTCACAATAACGCCAGCTGGTACACAGATACAGATGGGTTCCTAGAACACTCACCTAGTGGAGGAAGCCTGTACTGCAAGGGGCTCACCCTCCAGCAGATAATTCTGTTTTTTGGAGGGGTGTCCCTGTCTCATATGTTTTTTTTAAGGTATTTTAACTTAATAGTTCTTTTGTACAAGTAGAAGTTCAAAGGGATGCTATAATTTCCCCTTTATGGATGAAGAAACAGACCCAGCAGCACTTGGTTGCCTGCCCAAGTTCACAGAGCTGCCATGATGATGGACTAGTCTTCAGGCCCATTTATCAGCATTTCTTTATGTCATCTTTGGGTGGGGGGGCATTCTGGGAAACGCAAGTCAGACATCAGCACACCTTTGGTGCAATTTTTCATCCCTAATCTGGTGTCCAATAAGCATTTGTTGAATGAAAGAATAACCCTGCTTTCACTTCTGTGGCACAGGCGGTGATTTTTCAATGCAGGAAAACCTCTTGCCTGGGCTGCCCCAGTAACCTCCTCACTAGCCTCCCTGCTTTGCTCTCTAATCCACATCTAAGTGATAAGAGCCGAAGTGATGAGCTTAAGATGCACATCAGATGACGGGGCTTCTCCACTTAAATCTCCCCATTGGCCTTCTATTGTACTGAAAAGAAAACCCTAAACCCCCAGTTATGGCCACGCATGGTCTTGCACACTCCACTCCCTCTCTCCTCTCGGCCTCATTCTTACCACCTTCCTTTGGCCTTCTCCCCTGCAGTTCATCTGGCTGTTTGCAAAGGCTGAACTTTTCCCACCGCACAGCCTTTGCCCGAGCTGTTCTTTCTGCTGGAAATCTCACCACTCTTTAAATGGCTGGGTCCTTCTTCTACGCCAGGTCTCAGCTTTAATGTCACCTATTTAGAGAGGTTCTTTCTTTCCCCTTTTGTGTTCTTCATAGAAAATTGAGACTGTGTGTAAAGGCTCTATTTGTCTACTTGCTTTTTTTTTGCTTCCCACCCCCGCTAGACCTGAAATTGTCCAATCTGTGGCTGTCAGACAGACATGGCTATGAAGCACTGGGCATGTGCCTGGTCTGAAATGAGATGTGCTCTAAGCGTGAACTACACGCAAGATTTTAAGGACTGAATACAATCAAAAAGATGTAAAATATGTGATTAATCATTTCTAAATATTAACTACGTGTTGAAATCATATTTTGCATAGATTGGGTTAAAACATTAGTAACAGCTTTCTTCTTTCCACATTTCTAATGTGGCTACTAGGAAACTTTAAGTCACACATGTGCCTCACATTATATTTCTGCCAGGAAGTGCTGTTCTAGACTGTTAGCCGATGAAGGTAGGACCCGTCTCCCTTATCTACCTCTGTGTTCCCAGGACTTACCATGTAGTAGGTGCTCAGTGAGTTTTTGTTGAATAACTTGGCTTTTATGGGAACTCTGGGCTGACAGAGAGCTGGGACAGGCAGCCCCCACGCATGCAGTGCATTTGAGAAATAAAGACACACAAAAGGAGGGGATTGATTTTTCTCCAGTCACTGTATTTCCAACAGGTTCTGTCGATTCTCTGTCCTGCTCTCTACTGACATTCCCTTGCACAGTCACCTACTACCATAGATGGGGCGGTGCATGGGGTTGGGGTGGGGGGTGGCTGGAGGAGCAAAGGGGGCTCAGCTGCTTTTGTTTGACGATCATAGGATTTACTTTGCACGCTCCAGCTTTGGTCGTAGTAGCAGGCAGGGCTCAATGCACTGAGACACACCCGGCAGCTGAGACCCCAAGGGTCACCCAGCAGGTCAGAGGGGAATAGGGGCTGGAAACTGTCTCCAGAATCACCTTCCAGGACTCTTGCCTCTAACTGCATCCTGTTGTAACTCCTTTACTCCAAGAGACCCAGGCGACTGCACCCTACCCCTCGCCTCACATTTACCTTTGACTTCTTGGGGGCCTAAGGGCAGGTGTGCCTGGTCCCAGCAGAACAGACCCAAATGGCAGCCTCCACATAGAGGTCAAAGCAGGTGGGAGGAAGGGACAGGAGGATGGCTGAATGGATGGACAGACCAATGAATGGACAGACTGAAGAATGGGAGGACAGACGGTTGTGTGTGAGTGGGGAGGGAGGGGGGTTGGCTGGTAGGATGCCTTCACGAGGAGTGGAGCAGGAGAGGGGTTACAGAAGGAAGGAATTACCTACCCCCTTTTCTCATCTCCAACAGAATCTGAAGAACAGAGGACCGATAGCGATCAAAGTCCAGCCCCCGTCACATTTCTGCTAGAAAACCGAGGCCAAAGGTGCGAGGTGCTGTGCCCCAGGGCCCGTAGGGAAGTCCAGGCACAGCCTGCACTAGGGTCTGGGTCTCTAAGCCCCCGGCTGAAGGCTCTTTCCGCCCCCCACCCGTCCGAGCCTGACAGTGCCAGGGTTGGGGGAGGGCCCTCGCCCCCACCTCCGGAGGTATCGGCCCCACGAGGCCCCAACAAGCTGCCGTTGTCCCGCGGGCCCTGGGCCCGGCACACTGGGGCTTTGTCCAGCCCCCCGCTGCGACCCACGGGAGGGGCCCCCACATGACCGAAGGGGTAGGAGGAGCCTGTGGCTGTGGCGGCGGCGGCGGCTCCACCATCATTTCCCTCCGTGGCCTGGGGTCGGCGGGCTGTGACGGCGGCGGCGGCGGCGGCGGCGGCTGGGCGGGGCTGGGCGGGGCCGCGGACGCCAGGCCCCCTGTTCCCCTTCAGGCTGCCGGCGCCGGGCCTGGGCCATCAAGGCAGCTGTGACCCGAGCGTCTTCCCGGCTGCGAGCTGGGGGTGCGCCAGGACCCCAGCCCCCGGGATCATGGGGAATGGCATGACCAAGGTAGGTGGGCGGGGATCTCGCAGCCTGCACCTGCCCGCCCCCTGCCCGACCGCAGCGCCTGCCTCGGACCGGCTGGCTCTGCCCGCCTCTGACCTTCTGACTGTCGCCGAGTCCCTGGGTGTCCCTATCTCTGTCTCCTGGCGACTCTGTCTGAGATCGTATCTCGCTGGGGGTGTCTCTGGGGCTGCATCTCTCTCTAATTTCATCTCTCTTTGTCTCTGTACATGTCCCTGTCTCTCTCTCTGGTCTGTCTCCCTGTGTGTGTTTCTCTCTGCCTGTTTCTGTGACTATTTCTTCCTGTGGCTCCTTGTCACTCCCAGAGTCTCTCTCTCTCTCTCTCTCTCTCTCTCTCTCTCTCTCTCTCACTCCCTTCCTCTGTCTCTGTCTCCCTGGTCTCTGACTCTGTGGACTGTCTCCCTGGGGCTGTTTCTCCGTTCTCTCCCTCCTCTACCTCCTCCTGGTCCTGCCTTCTGGCTCCCTCCTCCTCAGAATTCCCCACCACCCACCCAGGCAAGTCCACCTACCCTCTCCTCTCTGCTCCTCCTACCCTACGCCCTAGGTCTTTGTGCCCTCCCTCCTCTTTCCTCTCACCCCTACCCAAGGTGGCCTCCCTTGGTGCCCTCTTGTGCCCACCCAGCCCCTTTCACAGAGTCCCAGCCCACCAGAGGGAAGAGAGTGGTCCCTGAGTCCCGAGGTTCAGACACCCTTCATGGGATGGAGAGGGGCTGTGGGTGCCAGCTGTCAGGGTGGGAAGGGCTTGCTCTCCTACCCGGCTGACCCTGACGTCTCTCCTGTAGGTACTTCCTGGACTCTACCTCGGAAACTTCATTGGTGAGCACTGCCCACTCTGTCCCAAGGCCATGGCACTCTGCCTGCCGCAGGCCTGCGTCCATCCTTCATGCTCTGGCCCACGCACCTTGGAGGAGCTCAGGAATGGGGCTGGGGGCAGGGAAGTGATGCCAGGGTGGGAGGGGGAAAGAGCTCATGAGGACTAAGGGGATGTGGGTGGGGAGAGTGTCTCCAGGGCAAAGGGCTCAGCACTCTGGATGCTGGGCAAGTCCGCATCTGCTCTGAGCCTCTTTCCGGTGATTCTCTTTGGAGATGTTGCTTCTAGCTGGGGAGCTGGGGACCCTTTCCCCAACAGCCTCCTCCTCAGAGGAGAAGTCCTGGAGAATGGACTCTACCGTAGAAACTTCACTGGTCAGCACTGCCCGCTCTGTCCCCAAGGCCATGGCACTCTGCCTGTCCCGGGCCTGTGTTGAGACAGGCTGGTCCAGGGCTTGTGGGACACCAGGCGAGAAAAGTCCCTTCCGTCTGCAGAGCCAGAGAGAGCTTCAGAGAGGGAGGGGCACCTGAACCGGGCAGGGCCTTCCCCATCCACTCTGTCCCTCACAGGCTCAGGTGCTGCACTCTCATACGCCCTGGCCCCTTCCCCCTGGCAGCAACCTCGGCAGTTTGCACCACACTGATTTCTGAGTATTTGGCTAAATAAGGTCTGAATTCCCATGAGGGCAGAAGTTGACCCCATACCTCTCTGCCCAGCCGAGGCTGCACACAGTAAGCACTCAGTAAATGTGTTGAATTCGAATGTGGACAAATGGAGATAGAGGGGAGATGTGTTATTTACTCTGATTATAAAAGGTCTGTACACGCTGGCAATCCAGCCCCCAGAGATGGCCGCTAATAGCAGTTCGAGGCATACCCCTGGGTCATTTTTCATCTCTTTGTCGATACGGATACAACATTTAAAACAAAAATGGAATCCTATTCTGCATGCTGTTCTGTTCCCTGTATTTCCTATTTAATAATATATTGTGGACATCCTTGCATATCAGCACATAAAGATCTTTTTAGTGACTGCATAGTATTCAGGCATGAATATACCACTCTTTATGCAGCTCCCCTTTGATGGAAGTTTAGTTTGTTCCTGCTTTTAACTTTTCCTGATGTTTTCACTGTTGCAAGCAGCACTGCGGGGGCTAACGCCCTCTACACACAGCTCTCGTGTGAGCAAATCCTTCTGCAGACAAGATTCCTAGAAGTAGAATTACTGGGTCAACGATATGCCAGGGGAGGGTGTTTACGATGGAAAAAATAGCATGGGGAAGGCGGGGGAGATGCTGAGCTGGTACTCGAGGGTGCCTCAGAGACAAGATTGAAGCCGAGGGGTGTGGCAGGACCTGTCGAGCTAGGAACAGGAGGTGGCAGAAAGCACGCCAAGGTGGAGAGGGTGAGGTGAAGAGGAGAGTTGGGTAGGGAGTCCCAGGAACACACAAGTCACACCTGCCAGACTGGCTCAAGCTCCCTGTTTCTTTCAGATGCCAAAGACCCGGATCAGCTGGGCCGGAACAAAATCACACACATCATCTCCATTCATGAGTCACCCCAGCCTCTGCTGCAGGTACTCCTTACCCCTGTCCCAGAGCTGTGCACTGATTGAGGTGGTGGTGGGGGGGAGGGTTTCACACCCCTCACAGCACCCATTTATCATGTGCCTACTATGTGCCAGGTCCTATACTGCCTTCCTGACCCATGCAAACTCAATCGGTTGAACACTGGCCTGTTTTACATTAGCACCCCTATGTGATCTCTATTTGGCAACTGAGACCCAGAGGGGTAAAGTAATTTGCCTAAACTCACACATCTAGGAAGCTAAGGAGCTGGAATTTGTACACAGGCCATCTGGCCCAAATTGCCTCACACTGAACCATAAAAAAAGCTCCCACGTGGGCTTCCCATTGCCCAACTGAACAGATGACCCCAAATGGATGATTCTGAACGCTAGGTCTTGCTGTGTGACCTGGGGCTGTGACTTCACCTCTCTGGGCCTCTGATCCTTCAGCCCTATCTGCCCTCTGGGGGCTCTTGTGAAGAGGCAGAGGGGCTGTGGGTAGTAGCGAAGATGCCTTGCGTGCTGTAAAGCGTGGCTCCCACTGGAACAGTTGGTGCAGGTGTTATGGAGCCCCAGGAAAAAGCGAGTGAGGGTGTTTGGATCCAGAGGAGGAAAGCAGGAAATTCAGGCACAGGTGCCGGAGTCAAAAGGCTCGATTTTACATCTTCACTACCGGAAACCTTGGGCATAGGACTTCACCCCTCTGAGCCTCGGCTGCCTGATCTGTTAAGGAAACTTGATAATAGTACCGACCTCACCGAGTTATTGAGAGCCCATCATAGGTGCTGAACAAATTACAGCTGCTGTACTACTAAGTTAATTATATCTTACCCCATAAACAGAGTTCCTTCCTCCTTCTCTGTTACAGTCTCTGTCACCCACTGAAGGGAAAGAGCTATGGGTAGGAGAAGGCTCTGGAGATCTGAGATTCAGACCAGGTTCTGTCACAGAGTTGCTGTGTGACCTTGGGCAGGATCCTTCCCCTCTCTGGGCCTTAGTTTCCCTATGTGTCTGACTTGATGACTTCTAAGAGCAACCTCCAATAATCTGTGTTTCTCAGTGTCATTCAAAGAAGAAATTTCCAGGTCAGTGGAGCCTGATTTTGCTGTAGAGAGCAGAACTCGTTTGGGAGTAATTGGAGTATGCCGTCACTAGATTGCATGGGGAAAGTTGTCAAGTCAGGAAGACACTTACTAATGAAATGACCGCTTTGCAAAACGGATCCCTGCTCCAACAGCCCTCCCCTTGTCTCACAAGCACCTCTCCCGCTTCATACCTCAGCGCCTTTACCAGTCAGGGTTTGATTATGCCGTGCAAATGCAAGGCCGAGTGTGTTGTGAATGAAATCGCACACCTTGCAAAATTGTTGGGATTGAGTGACCTTGGGGAAAGTGAGTTAGAGGAAGGCTGGACTGGCACATGAAGCCATTAACAAATGGGGAGATAGATCCCGCAGCCACTGGCCGTTGGTTGGCCAGGCACCTGAAAAGAGCCATTTGAATATCGAATGATTAAGAGAGGTCCTTGAGAAAAATGAGGAGGTGCTTGGAATGTGGGCAAAAATCATCTTTATTGTCTTGTGTGGAGGTGAAGCATGAAGTGAAGGAGACTGGAGCAAGTGGGTTGGAAAACCTGGCAATTCACTCCTTGATTATTTGAATAATTAGCACAAAGTTTATAACACAATTCATGAAGTGTAAACTTATTTTCATCATTTCTGTTTCTTTTTAAGAAAATAAAATCTGCCCTTCTTATTATGTACTTTTGTAATCCTCATTTGGAGGGGAGTCACTTTAAGTGGCCCTTCCCTGGCTATGAAATGAAAGGTCCCTGGATAATTTTTATCAAGTCCTCAGAAGGCTCTAGAATCTGACCGATGGTCAGAGCTGGGAGGCCCTCAGATGGCATCTACTCTCTTTGAATAGAGAGGACAGTCGTGGCCCAGAGAGGGACAGGAACTGGTCTGGGGTCAGGAGGTGCTTGGGGACCCAGGTTGGGATAAGAGGGTGCAAGGCCGCCTCCCCCACACCTGTGTATGTTTTGTACTTTCAGGGCATAACCTACCTTCGCATCCCAGTGGCTGACACCCCTGAGGTACCCATGTAAGTTCCCTGGGATGGACCGACAGACGGACAGACAGCTGCCTCCCGTGGTGGTGGGAGGGAGAATGGGAGGTGGTCTGAGGGACCACCTTTCCTCGGGACTAGGGCCAGAAAGTTGTCCTGCAACCCCAGCACAGAGGGTCACCAAGCCCCAAGTTTGACTCTGTCTTAGCTACATTATTATGCTCCTGACCAAGACTATGAACCTCCCAGAGCTGAGTCTCTTCTGCTGTGAATTGGAGAAAGGACCCTGTCTCAAAGGATCAGCTGCACCAGCGGATTTGAAAAGGTCAAGCTCAGCTGGTTCCTGGCCTTGGAGTTAAGACATTTGGGTTCTGGCCAGGCTTTGCCATTTACTTGCTGTGTGACCTTGAACAAATCACTTCCCCTCTCTGAGAGGGAAAAAGGGTTCAATCAGCACCAAGGAGACCTTGCTAGATCAGATGGTGTGGATTGAGTGAGGATCTAGGACTGGCCTGTGTGTGTGTGGTGGGGGCTCAGGACACAGGGCTCTGGTTCATGTTAGCAGCAGTGCCTCAGCCTGGGAGGGACCCAGACGAGACTCTCCTGCCCCTCGGGAATCTCGCTGTCAACCCCATTGCTGACCATCACTGTCCCCAGATGCTCTGATTGCTGTCCGCAGAGGAGGGGGACTCCTGTGTTTTCTCCCACCCATTTCCTTGAAAGGTCAAGATCAACCTCCCTGTGAAAATAGAGTCCACAGGATGCACTGGGAGGGGCTCCTGCTGCCATAGTGGGATTGGCCATGGCTGGCCTCTCACCACGCGAGGCACCACCTTCATGCTTTCACACGCGTCCCCACCTCAATAACACTACAGCTCCTACTCACGGCATGTGCTAACTGACCTAAGGACCCCAGGGTCTTTGTCCTCTGTCTCTTGCCATCCCATAAATGGGGAGGGGGACAACTCCTAGGAGACATGCCCCACCCCCCGCAGTGCTCCCTACCCTATTGCTTTCTCCTCTAGCAAAAAGCACTTCAAAGAATGTATCAACTTCATCCACTGTTGCCGCCTGAATGGGGGGAACTGCCTTGTGCACTGGTGAGTTAAGAGGGCAGTGGGGAGAAAGGAAGTAAGTGGCTGTCCTCCATCCTGAACACACACTCATTCTGTGGGGAAGGAGAAACCTGTGACAGATCTTGTCCAGCTGTCACAAGGGATGATGATCCACCATTCACCTGAGAGAGACTGAAGGGGCTCAAATCAGGGCTCTGTCCTTTACCAGCTGTGTGGCCACAGCCAAAGAGCTGTTCTCTCCGAGACTCCATGTCATGTCCTCACCTGTACAGGGGGGAAAACAATGCCAACATGACAGGCTGCTGGCAGACCCAGGTGAAGGCATGCAGGGAGCCAAATACCTTCCTAGAATTCTAGCTCCCTCCCCTCCCCTCCAAGCCTTTGAGGTGGTAGCGTAGGGCAGTGGGGAGCCCCAGGTTGGGAGACTGGACCCCAAGTCTCCCCAGGAGCCCCTGGCCCAGTAGATGTCGTCCTTTTTATAACTGCTCACTGAGCACCCACCCGGCACTGGAGTCCCAGCCACAGGATAGCCCCCACCCCCACCGTCACCCTGGCCTTGTCTCACCCTGTCTGCCTCCTCTCCCTGCTCCAAGGGCACTGGCCATCTTCCTGTTCTTCAGATCCATCAGGTTCCCACCTCATGGTCTTCCTACACGCTGCCCAGAACATTCTTTATTAACCCTTACCCCTCTTTCAAGACTCAGCTTGAAGTCACTCCCTGGAAAACACCTTTCCCTCATCCTCCCCATCCCCCCATTAGATTACCTGGGCCCCTGGGCTCACCTTCAAAGCAATTATCACCACGTGCACTTGTTTCCCTGGTCAGTGTCTGTCTCCCCCGCCCAATCTGTAAGTACCAGGATGACAGAGACCATCTTTGTTTTACTTCCCACTCCATCCTCAGTATCTGAAAAATAACAGATGATCAGGAAATGTTTGTTGACTGAATGAATTAAATGATGTTTCACGTGGGCCTTTAATGTGGGGGAATGCCTGGGGGATTCTCCAGGCAGAGGGAACAGAATGGGCAAAGACCCGGGAGGTGGGAAGACAGGTCCTGGCAGGTTGCTTGTGGTCGGGCTCAGGAGGAGGCAAGGGTGGGAGAGCTGAAGTGGGGATGGGGGTGTGGGGGAGATTGGGCCTGACCTGAAGCTTGAGGGATGGGGGGTGGCCCCAGCTTTGCAGGCATCTCTCGAAGCACCACGATTGTGACAGCCTATGTGATGACTGTGACGGGACTAGGCTGGCGGGAAGTGCTTGAAGCCATCAAGTCCACCCGGCCCATTGCCAACCCCAACCCAGGCTTTAGGCAGCAGCTTGAAGAGTTTGGCTGGGGCAGTTCCCGGAAGGTAGGGGCTGGGGCTGGGGCTGGGGCAGTTCCCGGAAGGTAGGGGCAGGGGCTGGGGCTGGGGCTGGGGCTGGGTGGGAGGCTTTTCTCTCCTCACTTGGACAGAGCACATATTGCAAAGAATTTAGCCTGAACTTCAGACCTGGCAGAATATTTTTCTGACGTCTCAAACTCATGGCCCTTGAGCTAATACAGCCCCTAGGTGTATTTTGTTTGGATAGCCAGATGTTTCCTTTACCTTTTTAATTTAGAATTTGAATGCCTTTGGGCCACACTATGGACACTTCAGTTTGATTGGGTCCCAGAACTGCCTGCTCTACCTGCCTGGAACCTGAAGGCATTTGAGCATTCGGCCCCTTGGGGGAGAAATGTCCATCTCCTACTTTACCCCTGCATCCTTGATGAGGCCAAAGCAGTTTTTTGACTTATGCCCACTGGGCAGATGGCATATGGAGATGTCAGGACACAACAGGGGATGAGAGACAGGGAGACAAAGAGAGAAGCAGCAAGTGCAGAAAGGCTCTTACCAGGTAGCAGGCTGGTACCCAGAGGCTTATGGGCAAGGCTTGAGGAAAGAGGCAGGTGAGAAAGAGGCCCTGTGTGAGCGGAGCTGCTGTGCAGGAGGACGGGGTTCATGTGGTCCCCACTGTGCAGGCTTGGGGTTCGCTTCAGCAGGTCTGGAAGATGGAGAGTCAAAAGGACAGTGGGTTCAGGGAAAGGGAAGGGACCCATGGGGGTTCCTCAGTGAGGGGGGTAGAAACTTAGAAGGGGGGCTAAGAGGGTGTTGGGGAAGGGGAGGGGTTTAGAGAGGTGTGCAAAGCTGGCTGAAGGGCGGAAGCTCTGAGGACTGGGGAGGGGACCGGGCCGGCGGCTTGGCACCGATCCCCCACCCCTACATCCCCACCCCAGCTTCGCCGGCAGCTGGAGGAGCGTTTCGGAGAGAGCCCGTTCCGTGACGAGGAGGAAGTGCGCGCGCTGCTGCCGCTGTGCAAGCGCTGCCGGCAGGGCTCTGCCACCTCGGCCGCCTCCCCGGTGCCGCAGTCCTCAGCCTCCGAGGGGACCCTGCAGCGCCTGGTGCCGCGGACGCCCCGAGAAGCCCACCGGCCGCTGCCGCTGCTGGCGCGCGTCAAGCAGACTTTCTCTTGCCTCCCGCGGTGTCTGTCTCGCAAAGGTGGCAAGTGAGGATCCTGCCCCTTTTCCCCCCGAGTGGTCCCCTGCGAGGGGCCGACTGGGCCTCCCACGGCCTCCACGAGGGCCCAGAGCCCGTGGGAGCCCCGCAGTGGCCTGATCCCTGCCCCTGTCCCCTATGCCCGCCCTGCTTGTCTGCGGTCGTGTGTCCTCTGTCTGTGCGTCTCTGTTCTGTGTCCGGGCCAGGCTGCTGCAGCCATCTGGTGCCTTAGTCCTAGGGCTGGGGGCGGGGGCACCCGGGCCTCCTCTCTCAAAGTCGGTGGGAGTGGGAATGGGTGGGTGGGGATTGGATGGGCCTGGAGGATATTAAAGAGACACAGAAGCTGCCTGTCTGACTGCCTTCCAAGTCTTTGAGCAAAGGTGGGACAGCAGGGCTGGGCCAGGGGCCAGGGGCCTGCAGGAAACAGGGATGAGAGGGGTTCTGCGTCCCCTGGGGCCTGAGGAGCCTGCTGCCCTCAAGTAAACTGCAGCCCTCAGGCCCGAATTCCAAATACTACTCTGACCCTCCCCGCCTCCCTCCCCATTTCCCCCAGGCCCTGGTCTCCTGACTAGGCCCTCCTTCCCTGGGGAGGAGAATCCCATCTCCTCCCAGAGGCCCCTCCTCATCCCCAACTCCCTCTCCTTCCCTACTCAAAAATACTAGCTGGTAAATGCCTCCCTCATGCTTGACCTTTTACACACCCGAGTTCACTTAATCCCCGGGCAGGCAGTTTGCCCAAGGACACGCAGCTAGGGGAGGCTCGGTTTGAACCTGGGCTGTTTGCGTGGTGTGTTGGCTGTTAAGAAGCAGCTCCTTCTGAGCTTGGATGTTACTGGAGAGGGGGATCCATCCCCACCTAGTGGGAATGACCTTTCGCACCTAGAGTTGAAAGGCCAGGCAGCCCAGTAAAGCAGCAAACTGACTTCCAGGATGAACAGAGGTCATTGGAGCTGACTTTTCCTAGACTAAAATTAACCCAGAGTTGGGAGGGGTCTGAAATAGCTATAATAATACAGGCCCGTCCGTGGGGCTCTTATTAGGCCACCAGCACTGTGTTTAGGGCTGTGGGGAAGACCCAGATGCCAGCTCTGGGGTGGGAGGGATCAATCAAATCACCTTTTCCTGCTGCCCAACCTCCCACTCCACATTCATTCAACAAATGTCCATCGAGTGTCTACTATGCGCCACGTATTGTGCTGGGCACTGGGAATACAGCAGTGAGCAAGACCCCTGCCCTTGTGTCATTGACATTCTGGTGGGAAAGACACCAGACAGTCAGATAAACAAAAGTGAACATAAGCCAGGGAGTGAGGGAGTGAACTGGTATGCTACCTGGGGAGAAACATTCTTGGCGGAGGTAGTCATGAGTGAAAAGGATCCTGAGGTAGGATGCTGTGTGAAAGTGAGAGGGCTGGACTCATCAGAGGGCAGGGAGTCTAGGAGTCCCAGCTAGTTCATGGGGTCACCACCCACTGGGCTTAAAATGCCATTCTGTTTCTACTGGTGTCTTCCCCTACTTAAAAGCCTCCATGACCCCCATCCTCAAGAGGAGAAAGCAAAGCCCCTGGGTCTGATGTTCCAGCTCCTTTCTGATGCTGTACCTGCTCCCACCATTACCACACTTTGACTCAGCAACAACAGCAATAATAGTACTCATTTACTGAGCGCTTGCTGTGGGCCAGGTAATGTGCTAAACATTTTACCTGCATCTCAATGAATCCTCAAGCGACCCTGTGAAGTAGGTGCTGCTATTTACCAGGTGAGCCAACTAAGGTTGGTGCCCAAAGTCACTGGCTAGCGAGTCAAGGTGGCCATGACTGGAATCCAGGCAGGCTGGCCATGGACCCCGCCCTCCTAATTACTACTGTTCCATCACTTAGGAAAACGAAGGGATTGTCTGACACACAGAAGACCTCTGCTTTGAGGCAATTATTTTGTATCGTTTATATACTTTTGTATTTTATCATATGAAATGCTTTATGCCCCACGGGAGCCCTGCAGGCCTGAGTTTGAATCCTGGCTATGACTAGAAGTGTCAGAACTGGGTGGCTGCTTGGGACATGGAGACGGAGGACAGGGAGCATGAAGGCCCCTCTGACAAATACACATTAGGGACAGTGCTACCAGCCTCCGGTCGATGTCACTTGCTGCAGTGGGGTGGTTTCTCTCTTGGAGCCTCAGTTGCCCCGTGTACACAGCAAGGGGTGGAGAGGTCTGAGCTACTTGACCTCTTTCAGATCGCAAACCCCATGTGACGATTTAATGAAAGATACAAACCCTAGAGAAATGCAGAGACGTGAAAAATCTGCACACACTTTCAGAGGAATCACAGGCCCCACCAGCAATCCATGAACTCCAGGTGTAGCTGTTGGGAGGCACCATGGGGCACAGTTTGGGGCTCTCGGGACAGAGAGACCCAGATTTGGATCCTGGCGCCCCCACCAATTAGCCCTGTGACCGTGTCATAGGGCTTTAACCTCTCTGAGCTTCAGTCTTTTCAACAATAAAATAGGTAATTATATTCCTCTCACATGCTGTTGTGAGAACCCATCCCGTCACTGCAGGAAAGGCTCCAGCCAGGCCCAGCATTGTGGTGGGCATCAATAAATGGGGACTCCCTAGGTTTGAGGTAATATTTCTCCAAGTATGATGGCCCATGGACCACCTAGATCAGAATCGCATGGGGAACCTGTTAAAATACGATTCTACAAGTCTGGAATGGAGGGTCCCCAATTCTGATGGGACTTAATTTGAGAACCACACCTTGGTTCTGAAAAGGGACCACAAGTTTCTGGCTGGCTGGGAAGAGCAGAAAACAGGTGCGGGGGTGGGGCAAGGGACGCCTCCGCGTGCCTGGGGACCGGCAGAGTGCTGGCTGTACTACACCTTACCCTTCAGTAGGTCTTGGCGGCCCATGGCGGCTCTAGTCGATCCCTGCAAGTAGCCCGACGCTCTCCCGGCCAGGCTACACGGGGAGGGGCGAAGGGAAGGGGCCTCCCAGGAGAGGGGACAGAACGGAAAGTGAAACCTGCCCGGCCAGACTTTCGCTTTCGCCGCCTCCACGCGCCACTCAGGTGGCCCCGCGATCGCCGGTTGCGCTGGGGTCCCATTGACCGCACGCCCCAGACCTGGCTCCTGGAGCACGGCGTCCACAATGGCCGGCGACCCCTGGCGGAGGGAGGAAGGGAAGGTCCCCGACGACAGGAGACCCATGGCGGGGGCCAGGGGTCCCCTGCGCCTCCGAGACTGGCTGGTGGCGCAGATCGAGAGCGGGCGCTACGCGGGGTTGCGCTGGGAGGACGAGGGCAAGACTCTCTTCCGCATCCCCTGGAAGCACGCAGCCAAGCAGGGTTACCAGGCGCAGCAGGACGCGGCGCTCTTCAGGGTAAGGGGGCGGGGGCCGGGGGACACCGGCCAGGCCCGGGAGGGCTCTGGATGAGCACGGCCCCAGCTCCTAGAGCACCGAGCGATTGACGCGCTGGGTGACCTTGGGCCACTCGCTTGGCCTTTAGCCTCAGTCGTTTCTAGTGTTCTCTGTAGATGGAGACAGACCCTCAGACACCCTCGTAAATGAGAATGACCGCGACCGCATGACCTGTACCGTCCCCATTTCTCAGGGGACTTCTCCTCCGTCTCCATAGGGGGAAATTAGACACCACTGATGAGAACTCCCTCAACTTCCTACCCCTAAACCCTCCACCCAGCAGCTTGGGGACATTTTCTGTGCTTCCCAATACCAGCCCTTCTCAGGGACTTTCCCCTGCGGGGATGCCCTCCCTTTCTTCAGTCATCATTAACTTCTTCCAGATCGGCGCCTTCCCATCACATTTACACTCCAGACTCCCTCCTGTAAGCAGTAAGGAACCAATGACCAGCCAATCACTTACCAGGCCACCTCCAGGCCACCCCAAACACCTCAGTGTCTCCAGCTCCTGATCTTCTGGCCTCCCCTCTCCTGGACAGTCTCCTGGTCAACCCCTTCCTTCCCTCCTCCTTGGAACACTCACTGGATTTCCAGAATCTCTGCCTCCCACCCCACTCCTCACCCTGCCCTCCCTTTTCCTCCTACCTTCGTGGCCCCTGCTGCTCAGCCTCCAACCCCTCCCCTCCTGTTTGGGGGCTCTGGGCATCCACTGCTGGACCTCCCCCTTCATGTCTCACTCTCCTCTTCCACAGCCTCAGCATTGGAGCCCCAAGCTGCTGGTCTCTCAGTCCCCTGACCTCTCCAGCTCAGCGTATCCTCAACACCACCCACAGCAGCTAGCCCCTACAAGCACCTGTTTCCCAAAATGGAATATTGCACCATTGCCGTCCAGACCCCAGAGCCAGGCGCCTGAACCCTGGCTGCTCCCCTCTCTTCCAATCTCATCCAACTCTATTACCAAGGCCTGCTGGCCCTTCCCACAGAATTCCTCTCTGGTCCCTCCACTTGGACCCATTTCACAATCTTTCACCAGGACACCCGCTGTGACTTCGATGAACTCTCTGCTCCCACCTGTCGCCCAGCTCTCCCCTGTCTTCCAGAAGGTCCTTCCAAATGTAAATCTTGCCTCGCTACTCCCCTACTCAGAGTCCTTCCAATGGCTCCTCAGTGATCTTGTGATAAAGTCCCACCTCCTTATTACAGCCCCGCAGGGACTGCTCCTCCCTGGCCTGGTCTCTCTCCACCCCCACCCCTCCCCAACTGGAGACCCAAGCCTGACAGTTCTTTCAGTTTCTAAATGCTTCATGGCTCTCTCACCATGGGACCTTTGCACATGCTCTTCCCTCCACCTGGAACACCCTCTCCTCTTCACGTTCACCTGGCCTGCTGTCAGCATGCTCACCTTAAGGATTTCTTCCTCAGGAGGGCCTTCCCTGATACATACATTTAATGCATTTAAATTCCAACTCAGTGCTTCTTCCGATCCATCCCTTATTCCTGCTGCTTCCTCCACTGAAACAACTTTCCCTGTGCGTTATAAGTGCCTTGTGTGAGTGTTTCACCAGCTGCTTGAGGTAGTGACACGGAGCCCGGTGCCTGGCACACAGTAGGTGCTCAGTCAGTGTGGAATAAGCATTTGCATGGCCTGTCCCTTAAAGCTCGTGTGCTGTTCAGAAAACAGAGGCTCTGTGGGCCGGCCCTCCTCACCCTTCTGGCTACTTTGGCCATTCCTCAACCCACCGCTGACACACACGTGTGACTCCCTGGCTTCAGACCTTCCTGGTGCACAAAACCCAGGGGACAAAGCTTGGCCTTTGGGGACATTTTGTGATCCAGCTTCAGTCCTCGTTCCCTTTCTCCAAACTGGCTCCTTCCTGTCACATTTACACTCCAGAATCCCTCCTGGAGCTTCGTTGTCTCTTCTCCCTCAGTTCCTCTTCCCCTTACCCGCACCACACACAGTTAGTTAACCCTCCTTATCTGTGGATTTCTTATCTACAAATTCACTCACTCGCTGAAATCTGTAATCCCCCCATCAGTACCCAGGGCACTTTGGGGGCCATTCACAGACACGTGCAGAAGAGCGAAGAATCTGAGCCCCGGGAAGGGACGCGCACATTCCCAGCTGAGGTTGAACAGGTGACGCTCTGCCTTCTTGTTTCTGCTCTCATACTATAAACAAATGACCTTTTCTCGGCCTATTGAGTGCCACAGTTTAAATACCTTTGTGCTTTTTGTTGGTGATTTCACAATGTGAAATGGCCCCAGGCTGCATAGTGCTGAAGTGCTCTCTGGTGCTCCTGTGCCCAAGGAGCCTGTGACGTGCCTGACGGGGAAAATACAGGGGGGCAAAAGTGGGTTTATAATTGTTTGGATGGACAGTAATACAATGGGTAATGAATACAAGAGTACACTCTGTGTTTCGTGTACTTACAACTGTGGACCTACTTTCACTGCCCACCAACCCAACCCCCACCCCAGCCCCTCCCCGTAGGTGTGTGGGATAAGCTTCGTTCAGGTGTCAGCTCCAGTTTTCTTGGCCAAGAACCAACAATTTATATCAAATAAGGCATCCGGCAGAAATGCACATAAAACAAAGTTAAGTATTGATCAGTTGATGGAAAGGTAAACAGAGATTCGTAGAGACCTAGCTCTGTATTTTCCCTCGGAGCCGTGGTTCGATGTTCACTAACTCGGGGTTCTGTAGATTTTATAGAACATAACTACCACAGGTAGTGAGAGTCCACTGTACACATGACCTTAGACACACATGCTCAGCTCCGGCACCACTGTTCCCAGAATGCACCGTGCCCTTCTGCACTTCCAGGCCTTTGCTCAAACTGTTCCCGCTGCTGGGACTGTCACTCTACCTGGCAACTTCTCAGCTTATTCCACAGATACTCAGTGAGTGTCTGTTGTGTGCCAGGCACCACTCTACGTGCTTGGGGACACAGCAGCAAACAAAACCAAGATCCCTCTCTCATTATGGGGATGGCACCATTTACCCTGTGACCAGGGCACCTTTGGGTGAGACTATCCTTACTGTACTGAGTGAGTGCTGAGCACTTTACGTAGACCGCCCATCTCACACCCACCATAGCCACATGAGGTTAGTAATCATTGGCACTGTTCTGAGACAGCAAAATCAAGCCTTAAAGATCTCAGCACTGGCAAGTGGCACCAGCACAGGAATGTGACTCCTTGCTCTGGTGTCCGTGCTTCCCACTAGGTCTGGAATTTCTGAGGGCAGTGACTGAGTGTGTGATTCATTGGTTACACGCCCACCCCCAGCCCTGAATGTGATCAATGCAAGCAATATATCTCCTTTCACTACTGGCCTTCCTTGAGCCTGTCGATCACTTCCCACCTCAGGACCTTCGCGCGTGCTCTTCCTTCTACCCAGAACACCCTCCCCCAGGTCTTCGTCAGTGTTCTTCTTTTCATTCAGGCTTCAGCTCAAATGCCACTTCTTCCAAGAGGCCATTTCCGATCACTTTCTCTAAAGTAGCCCCTCATATGTGTTTATTTAGTCCCTTTATTTTGCCGCAAGTCATTCTAACGTGTTTAATGACTATTCCGAGTGTGTACGCTTTATGGCAAGGTGCGCATCGCTATTTTGTGTGCGTTCTTACCTTATACACGTTATACTGTATTGTAGACCTTATCCTGTGGCTTATCACTCACGGTCACACTTTGGATATCTATTCTTGTTCTCTGTACATTTAATTTGTTGCTCCTTGATGCTTCTAGGTGCTGCATAGACTCCACAGTGGATGTCCATTACACACACACACCCATCCACTTTCCCAGGGATGGACACAAGTTTGTCTTCCAAGACCACAAGTAGATATCCTTGCCCTGGTCCCCTCATGGGCCTCTGTGAGCATTCCATTTGAATTGGAATTTCTACTCACGCGGTATGTTTATACTTAGTTCAACCAGGCATGCCAGGTGACCATCCAGAAGCCCTGCGCCCATCCCCCGCCTACCAACGAGTGCCCACATCCCAGCCAACTCCTGGCATCACCCAGCTGCTAGACTGGGTCAGCTTACAAGTGCTATCTCTATGGCTATTTGCATTTCTCTGGCACTAGTGAATTTTTTATTTTTAAAAAGATTTTATTTACTTGTTTTTGGAGAGAGGGAAAGGGAGGGAGAAAGAGGGAGAGAAACATCGATGTGTGAGAAATACATCAACTGGTTGCCTCTCACACGGCCCCACCTGGGACCCGGTCCAAAACCCAGGCACGTGCCCTGAGTGGGAATTGAATCAGTGATCTTCCGGTTCACACACTGGCACTCAACCCACTGAGCCACCCAGCCGGAGTCTAATGAATTTAAGCACTTATATGCTCATGGGCTTATGGTTTCCTCTTCCGTAAACCACTCATTTTTGTCCTTTGGTAAGAATGTTTTATTTACGGGATGCTCTCTGTTTCTTGTTGATTTCCAGATCTTAGCCCCTTGCTGATTTCAGACATTGTAAATTAATTTTTTTTGCCTTATAGTCCATGCCTTTGAAGTTTTGTTTCCAAGCATTCTCTGCCCCTACTAGATTTTCTGCTACATTATCTTCTATTAATTTCACAGTTTTACCTCTTATTTTTTATTTTTTAATCATCTGGAGTCCATTTTTTGTATGTGGCAATAGGTAAGGATTTAGTTTTATGGTTCTCCAGATGAAAAACCACCACTATTATTTTATATCCCATCATCCTATTTATTTTTTATTTATCACAATCCATAGTTTGGGCTATAGCTATTACCACTGAGCTGTATGCAGCTGTCTTCTCCCCGTCGCCATGATTCCATGAGAACAAGGACAGCGTCTGCCTTTGTCCCCAGCCAGTGCCTAACCTGAGCCTGGCACATCATAGGAGCACAGGGAATGTTGGGTTGGCCAAAAAGTCCATTAATTGTTTCTGGAAAAGAAAAGACACATTTTTCATTTTCACCAATAACTTTATTGATTTGGGTATTTTGAGTATGTCAGCTCTCTCCCACTATTGGCTTCTAGTGGGTAGAGGCCAGGGGTGCTGCTAAACATCTTCCAATGCATAAGACAGCCCCACAGCAAAGAAATATTTGGCCAAAATGTCAATAGGACCAAGAAACTTCGCGAGCCACTTTTGACACGTACAGTCAGTCACAGCACCTTCTCCATGCACTGCACACGTCTTATTTTGTGTTTCGGTTGCATTCTTGCCTTTCTTGAAATAGTAAAGCTTAATACCCTGAGAGTGTTGCATATTTTCTTCTATCTTCAATATTAAAATGACTGCACAAAAAATTCACCAATTTTGATTTTTTTAAATGCACACTGATATGACAGTTGTCACAATATAATCTAACAAAATTGGTTCAAATGAAGTTGAAGACAACTAAGCACCACCAGAGCCATCGTTTGGAAAAAACTGAACGGACTTTTTGGCCAACCCTAGTAGGAATGTGTATAGGATGGAGGGAAGAAGGGAGGAGAGAGGAAGGGTGGAGACACAGAGGGATGGAGCATCAGAGGGAGATGGGAAGGGTGGGAGGCACCGCAGGCCCTCATCCATTGGTGTAACACCAGTCCCCCACGCCAGGCTATTCCTCCCCAAGTCCCGTTGCTCATCCCTAGGCCTGGGCCATATACAAGGGCAAGCACCTAGAGGGCACTGACAAGGAGGACCCCTCCACTTGGAAGACTCGGCTTCGCTGCGCTCTCAACAAGAGTGCCGACTTCTGTGAGGTGCGTGAGCGCAGCCAGCTGGACATCTCCAACCCCTACAAGGTCTACCGGATTGTGTCCGACGGTGCCCATGGCCCAGGTATCATCCTGCCCCTGGAGGTAGTGGCCAAGGATGGCTCTCTGGGCAATAAGGATCTCACTTTGCACATCTGTAAAATGAGAAATGGTCGACTTATTGAGCTTAAGCTCATGGGCAGGAAAACACAGAAGGACCCTTAGACCACCCAGTTAGTCTTCCCATTTGAAAAGGAGAAAATGGAGGCCCAGAGAGAGGTGGGTCTTGCCTGAGATCATGTAGTGAGCTGGGGTACTCTTGTCTGGGATCATCTCAGTTGAGGGGCTTCCCCTTGGGGCCCAGGAAACAACAGGCTATCTCTTACTCCATCCAGTTGCCAGGGCTCGTTCTTCCTCTGAAGAGAAGGGCACTCTCCAGAGCCAGCAGGAGCCCCCTAGAGAAGTGACAGAGCCAGCCTGCAGGACAGACCAGGTCAGTGCGCCTTTCCAGCCCTTTGTGGCCTTGCCAGCTAAGTCACCTCTTCCCCAAACCAAATTCTCTGTGGTCTCCAACACATGTTGTCGTCCCCTCCATCCCTACCCCCCTGTTCATCCCTGCCATCAATTTCAGTTCCAGCATTCTATTCACTTTGCCTCCCTCCCTGTTCCCATCACCTTCATCACTCCATTATTGTCAGCTCCATCACTGCATCAACCCTATTTCTTCCAGATTCACCCCTTGCCCCCATCATCATCAGGCCCATCACTGTGTCCCCAGTCACCCCATGAAATCCAGTTCTACCTCTGTATTCCCTTCACCTTCATCCCCTTCAGCTCTCTTACTGTGGTCACCAGAGCCATCATCTCTACCTCCACCTGCATCACTGTCTGTGTCACCGGTGTTATTCCCACAGCATCACCTCTCCCCTCTCACCCGTGGTTCACTGCTCTGTCCCCATCCCCCCATTAATCTGGTCCATCCCACTGTCCCTCGTGGCCCCACCAGCATCCACTCTATCACTCCTTCTCTCTCTATCACTTCCATTCCCCAGCTCCCCATTCATTCCTAGCACCCTTTTCGCTATCACAGCGAGCTTCATCTCTGACCTCATCACCTCCAACAATCCTATCAGCTCTCTTTTTACTTCTGTAGGGAGAAGGGTCTTGGGCTCTGAAACCTCAAAGTCCCTGTCAGTCCCAGCTGGCCTTCAGTCTGCCCAGACTTCCCTCTGCCCTAGGGCCCACAGTCTGGGAATTCCTTTCCCACCCTCACAACCCTCTCTCCTGATGCTCAGGCTGGCTCCGGATTAACCACAGAGGACAAAGACAAGGAGCAGCCCCTCAGGTTGGCCCAGCAGGGCTCATTGCCATCAGCTGCCCTGCTCCCGGGCCCTTTGGCTGATCACAGTAAGTATTGGGTCTCCTCGCCTTCTCCTGTCACCTCCCTGACCCCCTCCAGGACCTTGATCTAGGGGTCAAGGCTGAGGTGGTACCTGACTGCTTCCCCTCCTTCCCCAGGGTACCAGGCACAGGACCCCATCCACCCCTGGAGCCCTTTGCCCTCTGAGGACTTCAGCAACCCGGGTGAGGAATCAGAAGGCTCTCTGCTCTGATCACTAGGCAGAATGGGGAAGGCCTGGGGTTGGAGCCAGCTAGCCTGTGTCTCCCATGCAAAGCACCCAGTGCAGACTCCCAGTAACAACAGCTAACTCTTGTTGAGGGCTTAGTTTGTTCCCGGCTTTCTCCTAAGCTCTCCCCACAGTCCTGGGAGATAGTTCCTGCCATCACCCCATTTTACAGATGCAGAAACCCCTCACAGAGGTTAAGAACCTTGCCCAAAGTCACACAGCTAGTAACCTGGGAAAATTACTAGCAGGTCACAGCTCCTAAGTGGCAACGAGAGAGTAGAATCCAAGGCCTGGCTGCAAAGCCCACAGCTTTAACCACTGAGCACGGTGCTGGCTCCTCCCCTGGGAGGCTGCAGTTCTGTTGCTGTTATTTCCACCAGCATTAAAGTATTTGCTGGGAGGAAGCTTCTAGAATCCCAGAAGTTGGGGCTGCAAGGGCCTCTGTGTGATGCCCCCGTTGTACAGATGGTCCAGACCCTAAGATGTGAGGCTCAACGGTCAGTTCTTTTATACTGGAAGCTGCAATTATTTACCACCACCAAAATTATAATCACTTATCAGGAGGAACCGCCAAAATCCCCTGAGGTGGGGGCCAGGAGGACCTCAGGGACCCCTGCCCTGTTATGGGGGGGTAGGTGGGCCCTGGCGCCACCAACGCCAGGTGTGCGCCTCCTCTCCCCTTTCTCAGATTGCTGGCTGCACGTGCGACTGTTCTATGGCGCGGAGCTGGTGCGCGAAGCCACCGCGCGCGCCGCAGAGGGCTGCCGACTGAGCCCACGGGCAGCCGTCGAATCCGCCGCGGAGCGCCTGCTGGGGCCGCCACCGCGCATCGCGCAGGTTCGTTTCCCGGAGCCGCCGCCGGGAGCCCACGTGCTGCAGCGCCTGCTGCCGCACCTGGAGCGCGGCGTGCTCCTGTGGGTGGCGCCCGAGGGCGTGTTCGCCAAGCGCATGTGCCAGGGCCGCGTGTACTGGCGCGGCCCGCTTGCCCCGCACCGCGAGCAGCCCAACAAACTGGAGCGCGAGCGCACCTGCCAGCTGCTCGACACGCGCCGCTTCCTCGCAGGTAAGATGGCAAAGGTGGGGCCGCTGGTGGCTCAGGGCAGAGTGGCTGGACGCAAGAGTGGGCAAAGGGAAGTGGGCAGAGAAGAGAGAGCACAGGAGCTGTGGGAGCAGGGCAACGGGCTTACGGGTGCTGGGCATGGGGTGGACATCAAAACAAAGGACATGACACAGAAGTACTGGAAGTGGGAACACATACGGGCCTAAGGAGGGCTGGGCACAGATATTGACATAGACATTCAGGAGGTATGGGCGAGGAACAGGCTGGGGGCATTGGGTGTGGAGTGAGGGTGTGGGCACATGCATAGGACTTGGTCACATGTGATCCTTCTTCATAGGGTACTAAGCATAGGGTGGGCAACAGGGACACTGGGCAGGCACAAGATAGGCATAAGTGAGTGGCAGTGAGCATGGGGTGGGCATAAAGGCAGGACAGTGAGCATAAGGGCACAAGGCATGGGGCATGAGCGCTGGAAGTGAGTGCAGATGTGGCGGATGCAACAGGCATAGGGGCGTGGACGTGGGCATAGGGCATGGACATACAGAATGGAGATGGTGGGCTTACAGCATGTGGGCATGGGACAGGGCACAAGGTGGGTGCCAGGTGGGATGCCCCATCTTGGCCCAGCCCCCACCAGTCTCAGTGCCCGTAGAATTGCGGGCCCACCTGCAGCATGGTCGGCCGGAGCCTGAGTACCAGATCCAGCTGTGCTTTGGTGAGGAGTACCCAGCCCCACCGGACCAGCCTCAGGAGCGGCTCATCATGGCCCACGTGAGTCGCCTCCCCACTCCAGTGGGGAACCACACCCTTCAGTCCCCTCCTCCCAGCCCCTCTCTGCCCCCTCTAGTCCCAGCCCCACCCCTGACCTGGCTATATGTCCCTCTGGTCTGTATGACCCTGCATGTAAAGTCCCTGTGAGCAGAGGGCTGTCATGAGGGCTGTGACTTCCCATGAGAACACAGGGGATGGTTGAGGGAGAAAGCTGTCTCCTTACCCCACCCTCTGTCCCCCACAGGTGGAGCCCGTCTTTGCCCGAGAGCTCCTGCTACACTTGAAGCACCACAACCACAGTGCCCAGGCGGCTGGTCCCTAGTCCACAAATCTCTGATGGCATCATTCCCTTGCTGATGCAGCTGAGTCAGCCCTAAGCAGCCACCACCTCTTCTTGTACCCTCTAAAGGCAGCCCCCTCAGGGTGTGGGCCCACCCCAACTCTGCACAAACTGAGCCATTGGACTTGGGGCCTCCCCCCACCCACCGCCCATGTGGATTGGGATGGGGGAAGCTGATCATGGCCTTCAACCTCTGAGCCCAGGAGATGTAGCCCTGGAACACAGTGCGTAGGTTGATGGGCCCGAAGCTGGGTCTGGGGCATCAGGTAGAAACTGAACTTGATCTTGAGACTCCTCAAACCGAAATTAGGGCAGAAGAAACAAGACTTCATCTGTTTATTGAGAGCCCAACATACCTATAGTGGTTTATCTAAAGCAGACCTTACCTGTGATTGATCCATTATAAGCTTTGCTTAAAACCGAGTTTACCAATAATTAGATCCTCAGGGTTGTTTAGAGTGAGACTTCTGAGGGGCTGAGTTTCCAGACCCTTCCTCCTACCTGCCACTCGAGGCAGCTTGTCCCCCATCTCTCGTCTTTCTGGGTCTATGTGGGTGGGGGAGATCCCCAAACAGAGGACTTTGCCTGAACCTGGGACTTTGGATGCTAACCACTGAACCGCCAGCACCAGTAGATACTTTCTTTGGAGAAACTGAGGCAGGCCCCCAAACAGAGCCCTAAGGCAGAAGCCAACGTGGAGACCAGGAGTCCAGTCCCTCTCTAAGCCCCTTCAAACTTTGCAAACTGTAAGTTGTAGGAAATTCTGGAGAATTGGGAGGGAGCCCTCAGCCATGAAGGCAGTTGACCCCACTTTGTCAGTGAGTTGCTATTTTCTGACCCAGATGTCAGACCATTTTCCCTTTTCTGATTTCTCACTTCCTAGGGCTCCTTTTACAGATGGCAACATAATAAATCTCCTTCAGTGATACATTAATGAGCCACTTTTATGGGGGGAAACTGTATGATTCAGGAGAGGACAGAAGTCAATCAGATCACTATTTTTATAATTCATTCAACAAACGTTGATGGAGCACCTGTTTCCAGGCCAATGCTGGACACTGGGGATAGAACAAAACAGCATGGTCTCTACTCTCTTGGGGGTCACAGCCTGTTTTCCAGTGGAGCCCCAGTGACTGTTCTATCCCTGCCCCTCACAGGAGGCATGGTGTTAAGGAGTTACAGAATCCTGGGTTGAAATCCTAGCTTTTTCACTCACTAGCTGTGTGACCTTAAGTAAGTCACTTAACTTCTCTGGGCCTCAGATTCCTCATCTACCCAAGGAAGCGATGGGGGCCTCTGGAGCAGGGTTGCTCTGAGAAGTCAATGTGAAAGGAGGTGAATGGACCCGGCATGGAGACTGGCACACAGTTGGTGCCCTCTGACTTGGTTACTTGTGGTTGGGAGAACATGGAGGAGGCAACCCCAACCTTCAGAAGGCCTGAGTGTCTGTCCTGGGCTTTGCTGTACCCCTAGCCCAAGGCTGCGGCTGGCGGGAAGCCTCAGTTCAGAGCAGTATGTCCTTCTCTGTGCTAGGCTCTCAGAGAGTGCTGGATTCCATGTAAAGGAGCCTGTTGCCTCCTTACCACAGTTCGTACAGATAGAGAGTCACCAGCTTCACTTTTAAAGACGGGAAACTGAGCCTCAGCTGGAGTCACGGACTTGCTTGAGATACCCCTTGGGAGGGGCGATGCCTCTGTCCAAATATCTGTTCTCCCCACACCAGTCACTAGAGGGCGCCAGGACTCAGCAGACCAGGTTTGGCTGGCTTTCACCACCCACCATCCTAGGTGCCCCGTCCCACAGAGGGCAGAGAGGAGGGCAGGTAACAGTGTGACCTCAAGGACCCTGTACTGTGGAGAGAAGTAGACCACAGGCCTGGGAGGAAGAGGAGAGGAAAAAAAGAAAACTGGAAATGGGGACTTGAGAGGCCCTGGTGGCTTTTCGCTTGGAGACTCCGGGTTCTCTAGCTCTGCACTTAGATTCTACTTCTCCCCTCTCTCCTGAGACCACGGTCTCTCTGCCCCTCCCTCTCTTGTGTCTGTACTTGTGTCTCTCTCTGTATCTCCCCTTTCCTCTCTGCCTCTGCAGGTTTCTCTCTTTCTCTGTATGAATGATTCTTCCTGTGTACCGCATGCATGTGTGACTGTGTGTTTTCTCTCTCGTAATGTCTCTGGCTCTCTCTCTCTCTCTGTGTTCCTGTCTCTTGTTCTGTCTCTACCTCTCTTTATCTCTGCCTCTGCCTTTTTCTTCACTGTCTTTGTCTCTGTACATCTCTGCCTCTATCTATTTTTCTTTTTTTTTTTGCTTCTGTCTCTGTCACCCTCAGTCTCACACTCTATCCCTCCCCAGGCACCACCACCCAGCACGTGTGGGCTGGGGGTCTCTTCCCTCCCAAGTCCTCACCCCTGGCAGCTGCTCAAAGCTTCCCAGTCCTGGCCTCTCCTGCCCGCCCCTCTTGGGCCTTGGAGGAGGGGGGCGAAGGAGGAAGGGAGGGCAGCCTGGCGGGCCCACCCCTTTTTGCCTTTCCAGGCTGGGAGGCTGGGCCAGTGGGCCTTTTAACCAGCCTGGGCAGGCTGTGCCGGACACCAGCCCTGGACGACGTGCCTGGCTCCCGTGGTGCCGGCAGCCTCCAGCCCGGCCAGCCCAGCCAGCATGCAACAGCAGCCCACATCAGGGCCGTTGGCCCCTGCAGCCGAGCCAACCAAGCCCCCCTACAGCTACATAGCCCTGATCGCCATGGCCATCCAGAGCTCCCCGGGACAGCGGGCCACACTCAGTGGCATCTACCGCTACATCATGGGCCGATTCGCCTTCTACCGCCACAACCGGCCAGGCTGGCAGAACAGCATTCGCCACAACCTGTCACTCAACGAGTGCTTTGTCAAGGTGCCCCGCGATGACCGCAAGCCAGGCAAGGGCAGCTACTGGACACTGGACCCCGACTGCCACGACATGTTCGAGCACGGCAGTTTCCTGCGCCGACGCCGACGCTTCACCCGGCGGGCAGGTGCTGAGGGCACCAAGGGCCCTGCCAAGGCACGCCGAGGACCCCTTAGAGCGACCAGCCAGGACCCAGGAGTCCCCGATACTACGACTGGCAGGCAGTGCTCATTCCTGCCAGAGCTGCCAGAGACCAAAGGCCTAAGCTTTGGGGGGTTGGTGGGGGCCTTGCCAGCCAGTATGTGTCCGGCAACCACCGATGTCAGGCCCCGGTCATCCACAGAGCCCAAAGAGATGCCCACACCCAAGCCTGCAGGCTCAGGAGAGCTCCCTGTGGCCACTTCGTCTTCTTCATGCCCAGCGTTTGGCTTTCCTGCCAGCTTCTCTGAGGCTGAGGGTTTTAGCAAGGCCCCGGCACCCATCTTGACCCCTGAGACGGGCATTGGGAGCAGTTACCAGTGCCGGCTGCAGGCCCTGAATTTCTGCATGGGCACTGACCCAGGCCTTGAACACCTCTTGGCCTCAGCAGCCCCCTCCCCTGCAACTCCCACCCCTCCAGCCTCACTGCGGGCCCCGCTGCCCCTGCCAGCTGACCCCAAGGAGCCCTGGGTTGCAGGCAGCTTCCCTGTCCAGGGAGGCTCTGGCTACCCATTGGGACTGACCCCCTGCCTATACCGGACGCCAGGAATGTTCTTCTTCGAGTGAAGCCAGCCTGGCCTCGGGCAGTCCTTGCAGGACCTTCCCACTGCATCCGCCAGGCTGAGCCTGACTCTAGGATCTGGGGAGCTCTCAAAGGACCCAGGTCTGGCAAGCCAATGACAGCTGGGACAGGAAGCCAAGACTGGAATGGTGGACACGCAACCAGCCTCCAGGGTCCCCGGACAGACTTGGGGTGAGGGGAAGCAGAGCCCCCTTGGGATTTACTCTATGGCTGTCAGGGCCAATAAAGTCAGTGTGGTAATGGGGATCAGCTTGCTGGATGGCTGGGGGATGAGGGCCGGATGCCTGGTTCTGGGGGCGAGGGCGGGGGTCTGTGATTGTGGGCTTGTGTGGCAGGGGTGAGAGACCCTGGATGGAAATATCCCTCGTGAGGACTTCTCCTGCTGGGGACTTTCTCTGGGAGTTTCCCAGGAAGGCAGAGAAAGGGGGAGCGGGGAATGGGGGAGAGAGTGGAGGGGTACCACCGTGAGAGAAACCAGGTAGGGGGTGAGGCTGGCCTGGCCCAGTGGCTGGTTCTCCAATCCCAGATTCCATGACTCAGCTGCCCCCATCATGAGTGGTCAGGGTAACTGTGACCATTTGCGACATTTATTCCATTCCGGTTATATTCTATAGATATATATCTCCTCTCACCAAATCTTGTGTGGTACAGAATGGTTTCACCATTTTACATTGGTGGCATCTGAGGCTTGGAGAGTTTGGTGCTCCTAGCTCTGACTCCAGATGTCACATACGTGGCAGAGAGGAGAACAAAACTAGGTCTGTGTACTCTGCCCCCAGCCCCTGACCTGCAGTATGACAGGACGCAGGGGTGCCACACAGGGTGCGAGCATTGCTGGTGGTGTGTGGGGAGAAGCCCAGGGATGGGGACGAGGGGTGGGGATTCAGATGCCCGTGATGACAAGGCCCTGCTTATGCCTTTGGAGGCTCGAAGGGTAGCACCAAGCCTCCTGTCTGGATTTCCCACACAAATGGGGCCTCCCTGAGTCCCCAGCTCTCTGAGTTCTCCCGGTGACTCTTTAAGAAAGCATTGTCTTGTGGGAGGTGGGGGATGGCTGTCCTGGGTACAGCAGAAGTGATAGAGCCCTGATCTTTGGCCTTCTGTAGCTGTCCCCTTGGGGAAGCAGGAGAAATGGGTATACTTGTGGCCCTCATCAGAGGAATGGACTCAGGGGCCTAAACCTCACTGTCCCTGTACCCCCTAATACCAGAGTTGCTGAGGCTTCCTTCCAGAGCCTCGGTCCCCCATCTGGATCATGGGTATAAGGGGAGAAGAGAAAGGCCAAGGATATTGGAGAACCCCCTTTCTGGTCTTTGGTGTAGTGGCCTAGGGGGTCTTATGTCCCACGAGATGACACCCAGGGAGCTGGAGACCCCGTCATCGGGCAGGCAGCCCAATCCCCTCCAGAGGCCCTTCCTGGGCAGGCAGCCACGCCAACTTCAGGCTCTCAGTCCCTACTCCTCCCTCCTCCCTCAGCAGGTCCCCTGGGGCCTGGGAGGAAGCGAGCCCGGCTGGACAGCCCCAACTGTCTGGTTCCCACAGACTCCAGAGCCAGGGTGGAAGGGGAACCTGCAGGGTGGGGGCTCACTGAGGCCAGAAGGGGGTGGGAAAGGGCCTGGCCAGCTGTGGGGTCCCTCCCCAGCATGTCTACCGGACCCCTGCCGGGAGCCCACCGAGTGATGGGGAGAAGGAGAGAAGGTCTGTCCTGTCGAGCTCTCGCAGCCTCGTGGCTGAAAGGGGAGGAGAGAAAGGTCCTGTGGGAGGGGTGGGGGTGGGGAATGGGCGAGAAGAGGGGAAGGAGGCTCTTGCTTGGGTTCTACCATGGTGTGTGCCTGTGTGGGTCAGTATGTCTGTGTGTGTGTGTGTGTGTGTGTGTGTGTGTGAGAGAGAGAGGGAGAGAGAGAGAGAGATGCACAGAGACAGACAAGGACAGGCAGATTCAGGGGAGCAGGGATTCTTTCTCAGTTGGGTCAGGGAAAGAGGCCTCTGCCAGGCACTGTTCCCTGTGGTGCATTCCTGTGGAGACCTGGTGACCCCAGTCCCTTCCCAGCCTGAGTCCTGAGCTGCTAGGATGGGGAGGCTGGCCTGCCTGGGGGAGCCCAGGCCTCTGCATCCAGCCCAGCCCTCCCCTGAGAAGGTTTAGCTTCTGAACTGGGTTGGGGGCTTGGGGAGAAGAAAGCCGTACCCCCTGCCCACCCTTGGCCCTGGGGACACATGCAAAACAGTCACCCACACCCAGGAGCACAGACTCATCTCTGGGCAAGAGCCCCCTCTCCCCATCCCTCTCTGGCTCCCAACAGTCAAGAAGTGAAGACAGCACCCCCCTCCCCCCCACCCCCCACCCCCCGCCGCCGCCACCGCCCGCCTCAGCCCCAATCCCCAAGCAAGACCCTGGGCTCAGTGCCTGCCTTGGATCACTGTATAAGACTGGACCAGTGCCCACATCTCTGGCCCTGATTTCATTCCCTTTGCCCCAGGGGAGTGGGGGAGCAGGGGAACAGCCTGACTTTTTGAGCCTGGGTCTCAGAGGAGGGTGTGCCCTGGGGGACAGCCTGGAGGAGGTCCCATCCTCAGAGGTGCTGGACCAAGAGGCCCAGCCATGTCTTCGCATTGCCCTCTGCCTGCTGCGTGGCCCGAGGACCCCACCCACTGGGCCTCCTGCCCTTACATTCTTTCCATGACCGACAGACACCCTCTGGCTCCTGCCTGGCCACCCCCACCTGGAGAGGGTGGACAGTGCTTAGCAGACATTCAGGATGCCCAGGCTGGGCCGACCCAGAGAGTATACCTTGACACAGATGGGGAGACCGAGGCCAGAGGAGGGAAGTGACATGCCCAAGGCCACACAGCAAGGCAGGAACAGACCCATCAATGGTTCCCCTCTGATGCTTTAAGCTCTTACTAGACAAGGGCCATCCCATCTGACTCTGCTGCAAGGCTCCTTTTCACTGCAGGTTTGTCTGAAACCAGGAAGGGATCACAGCCCCTATTCCTCCTCAGCACAGGTTAGAGCCAAAAAGGTTACTGAGCCCTTGCCAGGTGGCTCATTGATTGGAGCATTGTCCCAACCACCAAAAGACTGCAGGTTCGATTCCTGGTCAGGGCACAGGCCTAGGTTGTGGGTTCCAGCCCCGGTCAAGGCGCGTGCAGGAGGCAACCTATCAATGCTTGTCTCTCACATCAGTGTTCCTCTCTCTCTAAAATCAACTAAAAAAATAAAAATAAAAAACATCCTCGGGTGAGGATTAAAAACAAAGTATACTGAGTCACTTTGCTAAATCAAAATTGAGAAGGGTAAAGTCAGTGGTATTTCAGAGCAGTCTGAGTGTTTAATCACAGCGGCTCAGATTCCTGGAATATCAGAGTGGAAAGGGCGTCTCCTGCTTGATTTCTGAATCCCCTCCGCACCGAGAAGTGCCTGACCTGTGGGCTGCCAGGAAAAGGGTGCTCCCTGACTTCAGAGGCAGCCCCTCCAGCCTCACTGGGGCCAGCTGCTCCAAAGGACTGTCAGGAAGTTCTTCACCTGCTGGTCCTTTGGTCTCTGCTCTCCCTGCCCCCAAGGAGGCCACCCCCACCCACAGGGCTGGGCCTTCCTCAGCCAGCCCCTCCACCCTCCACATCTTATCTCCCCTCCCGCCCACCCGTTTCCTTCCCTGGTTTCTGGCATTCCACTGCCCAGAGGTCAACACTCCTTCCCACACCCAGGCAGCCCCTGGGCCAGGGGTGGGGAGACCCTCCCCCTCGAAGGGCGGGGCACTCAGAGGCCACCAAGTGATGAGGAAGAAAGCAGGGGGAGGCCGTGTCAGCCCGCCTGGCCTCCGCCTGCTGGGAGTGCACGGAACCCAGGAATCCCGGCCTCAGCCAAGCCGGCTCCTCCCCACCCAGGCTCCCTTTCCCCGTAGGCCAGGCCGCCAGAGGCAGTGGAGGTGGCAGCTAAGAGCTAGGTCTCTGGAGCCCAGTTGCCTGTTCAGACCCCAGCTCTGTCGATTTCCAGAGGTGTGACCTTGGACAAGTTGCTTCCCTTTTCTGTGTTTTTCTCATCTATAAAATGTGGACGTTAACGGTACCTGCTCCCGTGGGGTTACTGTGAGGATTACAGGAGTTAGTATTTGCAAAGTACTCAGAACAGAGTCTAGCACGCGGAGACTGCAATGTAAGTGTTCGTTAAGTACAATACAGAAATGTTTGGAACTGGGGTGCATGTCCTCTTAAACTGGTTTACCCCCAAGTGAAGGTCAAGCTGCTGTGGAGGTGGGGGATGCAAGACTGTTCTATAGGCAGGGCTTTGGATTTAATGCCTGGCATCTCCTCTTCCTTGTTGTGTGACCTCAAGCAACTGGATTCACCTCTCTGAGTTCTAGCGTCTTCATCTTAAAACGGGGCAGTGATTCCAACTCCCAGGACCGGCATGTGGGAAACCCACACACTGTGTGTACAATTCAGTCGAGGAGAATAAAGTTGGAACATAAAACAGCCCCTCTGAAGGGCCCTGGACCCCCAGCTCAGTCCTCTCTCCCCTCCCTTTGCACGCGGTACAACCTCCGTGCCAGCAGGTCTGGAGGAACCTAATCCCCTGTTCCTGCCCTGCTGGTAATTAGCTGGTACCTCGGAGAGCCAGCTGGTGGGGCTGAAGGAAGCAGCTCCAAGCTAAAAACAGGCCAGGGTCAGTGCCTGGTGTTCCCTGGAAAGGCCAGGGCTGCCTGCCCCTGACCACAGTTCTCGGGGCGCACTGATCTCAGAGACAAAGGAGAGTCTCATCCTCCTGCTCCAAGCTGAGACAGCCGATTGATTCCCTGGTGAATGTTTTCTCCACCTGTGGGCCTTTGCACTTGCTGTTCCGCCCCACACCTGGAATGCTCGCTCCCCGCTGACTGACCGCTCCACATTCAGAGCCCAAGGTAAATACCACCTCCTCAGGGAAGCCTCTTCCCCCCACCCCCACCGCCATCTGATTAGGTGCCCCTAAGTTATTCTCTTCCTCTGTACCCTGTTCATTTCCTCCACCCAGCACCTACTGCAATGTGGGTTTATGCATTTCTGTGTGCATTTACTTCTGATTGTGTTTCTGCCATAGAAGGTAAGCTTCGGGAGGCAGGAGTTGGCTCTGCCTGAATCATTGTATCCACTTCCTTAACCCTGCTCCCGGGGCCAGGCCCTCAGTAAAAGTTTGCTGACTCTACAAGGGGTGTCATTGTCACCCATTCATTCATTTGCCATGAATTAAGTCTCAGAGAACCGCCCCAGTTGGGGTGGCTCAGTGGATTGAGCACCGGCCTGCCAACCAAAGCACTGCCAGTTCAATTCCCAGTCAGGGCACATGCCTGGGTTGCAGGCCAGGTCCCCAGTAGGGGGCGTGCGAGAGGCAACCACACATTGATGTCTCTCTCCCTCTCTTTCTCCCTCCCCTCTGTCTAAAAATAAATAAATAAATTCTTAAAAAATAATCCCCTCATGCCCTGCCAGCCCTCAGAGAAGCCTCCCTGACTACCACACCCCCATCCACCCCGCCAACGCATTCCGAATTCACTATTGCCTTCAGAGTTCTCCCCGCTGGAACGAAGTTCCACGAGGCCAGAGATTCTTTTTTGTCATCAGGCTGCTTGTCCCCAGACCCTAGAACAGCGTCTGGAACATAGTAGGAGCTGGGGGAACAGTTGTGGGACGGAATAAGGTCAGCAGCCTGTGCCGGCTCTGTCGACACATCTTGTGTAGCTTTTGTTCTGGCTCTGGGAGGCAAGGACTATCATTGCCTCATTTCAGAGACAGGAATCTGAGGTTCAGAAAAGGTAAATAAATAGATTGGAACCCAATTCTGTCTGACCTGTACCCAGTCTCTCTGTCACCAGCCTGTCTCCTGAGAGGTGTGTGAGATCTTCGTCTGGCTCCCTCTGTCCCCACCGTTCTCACGGCCACTCCAGCAGACGTGGCCCAGCCTCCCTCCGGTCTCCCTCTCTCCAACCTCTCTCTCCCACTCACTGACCTCCCTGGCTGCAGAGATCCTTCTGAACCCCAGATCTGACCATGGCCCTTCTTTGCTCAAAATCCTTCCAAGACTCCCCCTTGCCCCAATCCAGTCTGGCATTTGAGGCCCTGCCGACTTCTCCAGACGGATCCCTTGCTCCATCATATGCAAACGTCCGACTGAAATGCTCCCAGGCAAGCTTGTTCTCAGCTCCAAGTCTTTGGACATGTGACCCCCCTCCGCCTGGAACACTCTCTTCCCTCGATCTGGAAAAACCCTGCTCCTCTTTGCTCTCAGCTTAGCGGTCACTTTCACTGGACAGAGAATAGGAGTTGGTGTTTTCTTCCATATTCTTCCAGCTTCACTGTCATCCCCAACCTCCTACCCACTGGGGTTGCAGAGGCTGTGAACTCCCCAAGGGCAGGGACCGTGACTAATTCATCTCCAGGCTCTAGCTTGGGGCCAGGCCCAGAGCAGGGACCCAGCAAATAACTGTGAAGTGATTGGATGTGTCAGAAGTCAGACCGCTGGCTTCGTATCCTGACTCCGCTGTTCACTGGCTGGTCCATAAACCCCCTGTGCCTCAGTTTCCTCATCTGTGCAATGCTGGGGATGAAATGAGTTCATACATGGAATCACTTGGTACAGGGCCTGGTGCCTGATAAATAAGGCCCGTTGGAGTGAGGGAGGGAACAGGTGGTGGGTAATGGCACAGAATAGGAGCTTGGTCCCAGGGGACCCATCCTTCAGGGCAGCCCTGGCTCCTTCACACCCTTGAGGCAGCCTTGTCACTGGCTGAATCTTTTCCCACTGCTGCCCTGTTGGGTCCAAGGTGACCTGTGGAATTCGAGGCCATTGGACACAGACAGGAAAAGGCAGCGTCACCAGCCCTGGTGTAATCCAAACCAGATGCAGCCTCAAACCCATGGGGTGGTCACTGTGGGCTTGGCCAAGGCCCAGAGGCAGGAAATAGTCTTGGAGGAACACTCTCTGGGCTGGGACCAACCGGGAGGAGCTGTCCCATTGAGACTGTTAACCCTTCTTAGCCCACCAAGGGGGCCCAGGACACTGGGCAGAGAAACCTGCAGTTCTGGCCCCCCGAGGCACAGTACACCTTGCAGGGAAGGTCACAGCATCAGCATTGTGATGGGCCCTGTGCAAGAGGAGCCCACAACCAGGTGCCATGGCAGGCCGGGCACACCAAACAAGGGGCAGGGGACAATAGCCTGGCACCCAGGACTTGCAGAACCTCAGGCCCAGAGCTCTGGCACTGGCCCTGGCTCGGCCAGCAGGCACAAACCAGCTGAGGGGTGAGTCCTCTGGTGAACAAGCTCCGCCCCTGCCCCCAGGCTGCTGGGGATGGGAGCTCTGGTGATGGGGCTGGGGCCAGGCCTGCAGAGAGACACTCAGCCTCATGTGAGGGGCTGCCTCCCCAGCTTTTTTCTAGGTGTGCTCTGGGGCCCTTGAAGGGAGCAAAATATCTTTGAATCCCCATTTCCCCATCCATATCGTTACCTTCAGGGACCGGGGGGGCCTAAAGGAGGCACCTAATGAACCAAAAGGGTTTCCTAAGAAGTACTCCTGGGAGGGAATGGGACGGAGGCAGCAATCAGCCCTGTTCCGTGGTTCTGGGCGGGCTCCCTGCCCAGGACATATCACTTTGTGATGTGGCTTTGGTCAGGTCACTTTCCCTCTCTGAACCTGTGTCCTCACCTGTGAAATACGGTGAAGGAGCATCTAGTCCCCTACCTTGACTGTCACCATGGCCCTAGGAACGGCAGAGGAGAGCAGAGCTGAGGTTTTCATATTGCAGAGCAGGAAACTGAGGGCTGTCCTGGGCGTCGGGAGTCCTAGGTTCTAGTGCCAGCTGTTGCTGCCCCTACTAAGGAGGCCTCCTCATTTGGGCCTCGGTTTCCCCAGCTGGATCCAGGCCTTGAATCTCTGCTCTCACTGGACCTCATTTCTTCCTGCCCGCCGCCCCCCTGACCCTGCAGCGGTGACTCATCCTTCATCATCATGCTGTGTGGCCAAGGCTCAGCCTGGGTGGGGACCAGCAAGGTTGAGAGAACTCAGAGGAAACCAAAGGCTTCGCCCAGCTGGCAGGTGGCAGGCGGGCAGTGATCCACGGCCATGGGGGCCTCGTCCATAAACGCATCGCCCACCTCGAGCCTGAGCCAGGCTCCCCAGCCCCCACAGCCCTGACTGAAAACCCTGCAGGGTCCAGAGTCACCTGTCCCCCGGGGAACCCGCTGCAGCAGGACCGTGCACCCACCTGCTGGGCGAGGGCAGCAGTGTCAGTGAGGACTCTGGCCTCACCCACCAGGACAACGTCCACAGAGGTGGTGGGGGGAGGGAGTAAACAGTCATGGTCTTGGTCTGTGAGCAAGTGCAAGATGCTCAGGTGGCAGGCGGTGCAGCAGTTAAGAGCGTGGGCTCTGGGCCCAGGTTGGGCACAAATCCTGGCTCTGCCACTATCTGACCCTGAGCAAGTGACTTACCCTCCCTGAAGTTTGACTTTCCCGTCTGAGAAGTGGACACAGCACAGTGCCCACTGTGCAGGGTCACTCTGAGCAGTTGATGTGATCCTGAACCCGGAACCGGCCCAGGTCCGGCACCCAGAACAGCGCACGTGGACTGCTGTCGTGATTCCTGCTGGAACCAACAGATACGCCCCTGTCCCCAGCAGGTACACCAGCTGCCCCGCTTAGTCAGTCCCACTTCTGGCTCAATGTCCTGCTTTACCTCCCCCACTCCCAGCAGGTAGAGCCCCTCCTCTGCAGTGCAGGCCTATGGTGTGAGGTGGGTTGCTCCCCCCATCCCCCCAGCAGAGAAGAGCCCTCTCCAGAGGCCCCCTGGAAGACCCCCAGCACCACAGGCCCAGTGAAGACTCTGCTCTCTGCTCACGCCTTGCTCCGGGGAGAAGCAGGGTGGGCTCACGAGCAGGCCCCCGCTCTGGGAGACAGAAGAGTCCATTTTAAGCCCCAGAGTCTGACTTGTTGAGTAGTCTTCAAGTTTCTTCCCCTCTATGAGCCTCAGTTTCCCCCTCTGTGAAGAGTGAGTGAGTCAATATACATACAAGTACTAAAATAGAGCCTGACTCACAGTAGTAGCCCAATAAATGTTAGCTGGTGCTGTGACCTCCCTCTCACAGATGAGGAAACTGAGGCACAGAGGGAGGAGGCCACTTGCCCACGTCATGCGCTGGGCAGTCTGGCGCCTAAGGCTGGGCTGGTGACCACTACACTGCGAAGTGGCAGACATCCTTGAGGAGCCCGGCACACGGCAGTTCTCAGTGGATGGGGGTCATCTGTGTCTTCCCCTAAGTGAACGCAGAGGGAAGGAGGCCACATCCAACCTGTACATTTATTTACAAGGCACAAGCTGAGAGCAGGTTGGGGGCTGCCCCATGGCCTTCTCACTCCTCCTGGGCCTGCTGACCCTACCATCTGAGGCCCAAGGGTGACCCCTGGGATGGGGTCCCAGAATGGCTGCATTGAGTCTGCTTGGCCCTCTAGCTAGCTTGAGGGTGGTCTCCCGTGTCCCCCAGGCCCCTCCCCACCCCCTCCGCCAGGCCTGGGCCTGGTGTCCTCTCTCTCACACAGAGTTCCTGTGTGTTGGTGGTCGGCAAGGAAGGTGGGCGGGAGCCGGACCTGGCCAGATGGTGTGTGCTAGGCCTTATCTGTTGGGTGTGGGGAGGCAGGCAGGGCATAAAGATCCTTTTCCACAAAGCCTGCTCTGTCTCCCCAGCAGCTGGGCCTCACGAATCGGCTTTGTTGCCTTCCTGCCCCGCCAAGAGCTTCCCATCCGCAGCCGCAGGAGCCCCACACACTGGGACCCCCAGCCCTCCTACTTTAGCTAGGAGCAAGCCCAGGCCAGGGATGCCCAGGTGGGGTTGAACAGGGAAGGGCAGCAGTTCCAAGAGGAGGGAGCTGGGGAGGGATCAACAGGCCCGTGGCATCTGGGCTGTGACTGAAGGGCCAGAGCCCCTTCTGGGAAGGCGTTAGCAGGATGGATTCAGACCACATCCGAGGCAGCTGTCATCGGGGAAGCAGTCACTGCGTGGGGGCGTGGGGAGCCCCGAGCCTCCCAGCCTGGTGCAGCCTTATCCTGGCCAGCCCACCCTGGGATCTGGCCTGTCTGCTCTGGCCTTCTGGGCTGTGTGGCCTCAGCCCCGGCCACCGTACAGCTGCAGCCAGGCCTCAGCTGCTCCTGGGGCTCAGACCCCCAGAGCCATCAGTGCCCCCGAGCTACTGATCTTCTTGAAGCGATTGGCAGCGCTGACAGCAATGAAGTTTTTCTGGGGGAGGAGGGAGAGGGGTCCCAGTCAGCATCAGGGCAAGGGAAAAGCTATGGGACAGCTGAGTGTCTCTCAAGGTCCCCTTTGCTGCAGGAGGGCCAGGTGCCAGGGAGGGTGCGGTACTCAAAATGACCTCAGGAGTCCTTCCTTCATTCAACAGATTTGTCCGCCAGACTATCGGTCTGCTCAAGGCGCTCCAAGTAAAAGATAAACTCCTCGCCATGGCCAGTGAGTCCCTCCACACCCTTGCCTCTCACTTTTCTCTGAGCTCATCTCCCCCACCCCACCCCCTTGGTCCTTCTACTCCATCCATGCTGGCTTCCTGCCTGTTCCCCACATGTCCAACCATGCTTCTACCTCAGGGCCTTTGCACTGGCTGTTCCCTCTGCCTGGGACACTCTTCCCCCCATCACACTGTTCACCCCTCACCTCTTTCAGGTCTTCGTTCAGGTCTTCTTCTCAAGGAGTCCGCCCTGACTACTGCTTAGAAGTGCGACCTCTCCTGGGGCACTCCTGACGTCCTTATTTCTTCCTAGGGCCCTTCCTTAGCCCTTTTACTATCGCCCACCCCACCCCCACCCCCAAGTAAATCCACAAAGACTGAAATCTCTGTCTCTTTTATCCACGGGTGTACCCCCAGTGCATGGAGGGAGTAGAGGCTCAATAAATATTTGTAAAATGAAGGAAGGAAGCCCGTGATGAGGTCGGAGACCTTTTCCTGAGCCGGAGCCCCAGATGGACGCCTCTCCTCAGGGTGGAGGGCCAGCAGCCAGCCCAGGACAAAGAGAGAAAAGTCAGCCCTGTTTTCCAGACAGGGCCAGGCCCGGTCGACAGAACCTGCCAAGGCAGGGCTGGTGGGGCCTGGGATCTGGTGCCAGGGGCTCTTCCTGCCTTGCAGCCCCTCCCTCCGCCCACCCCCAGCCCAGCAGTACCTTCCAGCGTCTCTTCATGAGGTATTTCTTAAGCAAGATCTGGGACTTGAGGCGTCGATTACAGCGCTTGGCTTTCTCTGCCAGGTTGTTGAGCCAGGGGTGGGCGAGGCACTGGGCAGCGCTCATGCGGGCCCTGTGGGGAGGGGGCAGCATGGCCGGGGTGGGTGGCAAGCCCACGCGGCACCAGAGCCCAGCTGACCTTCCAGCAGTTCCCACCCAGCCTGCACACGCACACGCACTGGGCCCACACACAACGGGTCCACGTCCTGCGGTGAGCCTCACCCCTGGTCCTTGATGATGAGGTTGGAGACGAAGTCTTTGGCCTCCTCTGACACAGCCTCGAAGGTCTCCTCGTCAAAGTACCAGTTGCCAGATAGAACATTGTTTAGGGTCTCTGTGTCATCATCTCCCAGGAAGGGGGAGAGGCCACTCAGCCTGGAGGAAGGGGATGGCAGGGGGCAGGAAAGTGAGATTAGAAAGTCACCTTTGAGGGTTTGGGGGGGTGGGGGAGATCCTAGGAGGCAGCACCAGGTGCTGAAAAGACCCCCAGCTTCTCAAGTGGGACAGACCTGAGTTTGAATCTGGCTGCGTGACCTTGGGCAAGTCACTTCCCCTCTCTGAGCCTCACTCTTCTCATCTGTAAAATGGGCATAATCATCCCAGCTTCCCAAAGTACAGTGAAGAAGAGGAATGGTGAGTGCACAAAGAAATGTCCCCTACCCCTCTGCCCCCACCCTGGGTCATCAGAGATCTGCTGCCCAGAGCCCTGGGCTGGGACTCTGTGCCTTTAGGGGCCTTGGTTTCTCCATTTATAAAATGGGTATGAGGTTCCTCTTTCCTAGTTCTCCCTAGCACTCCCAACCCCCAGTAAACCCCTGAGTGAATGGGCAGTGGGACCACCTTACCAGGACCCCAAGGCCAGTCTTGGCCTCAGCTGCCCACCCAGGTGCCCCAATCCCAGGAACACCGTGTTCCCTCGGGGCTCACAGCATGTAGGTGATGACCCCCAGACTCCACATGTCAGTCTTGTCAGAGATTTGGTCGTAATTCACCACCTCAGGTGACAGGAACTCTGGGGTCCCAAAATTCACCTTCAGCTTCTCGTTGGGGTTATACCTGGGGATGAGACCAAACGCTCAAGAGCACAGCTCCCAGCCCATTGCCAGGCACCCTCCACCCCTTCCTTGCCCTCTGCCCTCCTCAGAGGCTTGCCCCGCCCTCCCCGCCCTCTCAGGTGGTACCTCCGTGCCAGGCCGAAGTCAATGATCTTCACCAAATGGCCCGTGGTGTTGACACACAGGATGTTCTCTGGCTGAGGAGAAGGGGTGGCCTGGATTGGCCTCTGACCTGGCTCACCCTCCCTCCCTGTCCAGGGCCACTCAAGTCCCAGGTCCAGCCAGAAGCCCCGGCTGCCAGAATTGTCAGCCCATCCCAGACCCCCAGGCCCGTCTGCTCCAGGCGCAGATGTGGAACCTGAGAGCCTGAGAGGGACTCAGCTGAGGCCTTGTAGCCTGAGGCTTCCAGATGGGTGCGGGTGGTATTTTCCTTCATGTAAGGCCAGGAAAGAACAACGGTGTTCTAGCAAAGTCTGAGGATGGAGTGACGGAGGCCCGCAGGGGAGAGCTGTGCCCCGGGTGAGAGGCCAGCTCAGTGCCACCACTGGGCATACGGAGGCCCAGAGACCACAGGAAGAGCCCACCAGCTCAGGACCCCCAGAGGAGGCTTCTTGGGAATGGAGGGGCTCCTGGCATGCTCTAAGATGTGCTACTCTTGTCTCCCCATTTAGGGGTGACAACATCACTGACAAAATGTCAGGCCCCGTGTCAGTCACTTTCCACACATTAACTCGCCAATCCTCCCAAGCGCTCCGTGAGGCAGAGACTTTCACTTTCCAAACCCATTTCACAGTCGAGAAAACAGGTTCAGACCTAGAAGTGACTTGGCCACAGCCACCCAACAAGTAAGTGATGGAGCCAGGACTTGACCCCAGGACTGTCTGCCCCAGCTAGTCTGCTCATATCAGTCCTTCTACCACCAGCCAACAGCGACCCACAGTGCACTCTGCGGGGTGGGGGCTGGAAGACGGTACACCGGAGGGTCAGTTCTTCCAGGGCCTGCAGGGTCCTCTCCGGGCCCCTTGCTCACCACCCTCAGAGTCTAACAAAGACACCCGTAGGGGCTCAGCCATGGCTCCCAGAATCCTGTGCTCCGAGCCCAGTTGAGCAGGTAAAAGAAGCTACTTCAAGGCTAGGCCCTCCCCATTCTGGGTCTCCATCTCCTCTTCATGCAACACAAGGACACGGGATGAATCTGAGGTTATATATAGGGCAAAAATAAGTTAAGTAGTTAACCATGGTTAGGAGGCAGGAGATTTTGCACAAAAACCCCGATGTCCTGATTTTCAGCACCTCCTGAGACAGCTGAAGCCCCAGCCACATAGCCACGCACTGCTTGAATGAGCTGCCGCTGACCTCTGAGTCAGGAAAGTCCTCCTGTTCCCTGGGGGCCTCCACCCCCCAACTGGCCCTTTAACCCGGTTCTGTTATTCATCTGGGCTTTGTGGGCACTAGACTGTAGGCCCCCTAATGACACACTTCCTGAAGGCCCTTCCCACCCGATGCATTCACTAGAGCAGGACACTGATGACTTTAATAGCTCGATCTGGTGTCCTACCAAAACAGGGAAAGAAAAGAAAGGTCCCAGGGTACAATTGGCTGGGGAAAGGAGACAGACTTAGATCTCCTTTTGGAGGATGTGAGACTTTCTGAGAAGCCCCAGCCTGGAAAATGATTCACCCAACTTACTTGACAGGGAAGCTATTTTTTTTTAATGTAATACTATTGTTATTCTGAAAGAAGTACATTTTGGGATACAGAGGCTTAAGGCTGAGTTTCTTCTCGGGGCGTTGCATTTTCCTTGGGGACCCTGCTCTAGCCCAAAGAAATTGGCTTTCTCTGGGGAACAGCAAGCCTCCAATGACATGGCGCCATCCGGAAATTCAGGGGTTGCCCTTACTCTTTCCTTCCCTCCCCCCACCCCACCCTAGCCACCAGCAAATCCAAATGGCTCTATTTTCAGAATGCACCTATCATCTGGCTACTTCCCATCCCTCACTGTCACTCGCTCCAACCCCACCATCTCTCTCCTGGCTTAATTCAACTGCCTTCTAAATTCCTTCCGCCATGTTGGCCCCATTGAAATCCATCTCCTTCTGTCCCTTCCTCCTCCCTTATCAGTGGGGATGATAACAGGACAGCTGACCCAGTGGACTGGTGGGAGAGGTAGGCACCTGGGCAGGAGGGGTGTGCATCCTGAGTGGCATCTGACCCCTAATGAGCATGGGAGGGGTGGAGCCAGCCCCAGCAGCAGCTCCCTGGCCTGCTCCAGACCTCAAATACTCTGGCCTTTGCCCACTTCTGGAATTTCATCTTGCCCATCTCCCCATTACTCATGTACTTTTTCATACTGCTTTTGATGGTGTTAAATCATCTATTTATTTGGTCATTATTTTATGGATGTCTGTTTCCTCCACTAGCTTGCAGGCTCCATGGGGCAGGTCGTGTCCTTCCTCATCCCTAAGGTAACGCCCACGTCTCACACGGTGCACAGCAGCACACACTACAGGTGCTCAGAGTGTATGTATCAGATGAGCATGCAAGTACTGTCCACCTTGCCGACGGGTACAACCCCCCTCGGAGTGCACATTTCACCTCTACTCACCTGGGTAAGTACCCTACAAACACTGACACCCGCCATAAGAACGGGGACTGGCTGGCACTCATGGCGCTCCTGCCTGCTCCACACCACAGCCAAGGTCACTCAGCTCCAGGGAGCTACTACTAGTTGATCGTAAAATCTATTGCTTCCCCTAACCTGCTATGGGCAAGGTACCGAGCAAGGCCAGAAGAGGAATATAAATATTCTGTCATAAACATCTATGTTAGCGTCTACTCTGTGTATTGCTGCACCGACATTATACCTATTGATTGGTTTTTCTGACTGCCCTTCTAGAAGGGAAGCTTCATGAGGGTGGGCATTTTGATCTGTTTGGTTCACCGCTGGCTCTCCACCAGCTACAACACTGCCTGGCCTGGAGCAGGCCCTCAGCAAATATTTCTTGAGTAAATAAACAGACACTCGCCGTGTCACTCAGGGCCCCCAGCACGGAGGCAGGGGCTTTTGCCACACTTATTAGTAAGTTCTATGAGAGGCACTGAGCTTGGCGTTCACGGGCCTGCAAAAGACACTTTCAACAAGTACCTAATATTAGACTAGAAGCTCCAAAGAGTGAGGACCAAGTCTTTTGTTTGTTTGTTTTCTGTCTTATTCTCCACTCCCAGTACTTAGTAAGTGCCCAATAAACCCCTTCTGAGTCTACAGGTGGAAGGATGGATGGAAGAAGAGAAGAAAGGGCAGGAGGGTGGTTGTAGCGCTGATTTCAAGTGGTCGGACGCTGTTGCTGACCCCTCCCAGGAGGCCCCAGCCCCAGTACCTTGAGGTCCAGGTGCAGAACCCGCATCTTATGCATGAAGAGGATCCCGTCGCAGATCTGCCTGACAAACACCATGGTATCCACCTCGGTCAGCTGATAGTCCTCATCCACAATCCTCTCGAAGAGCTCGCCGCCCTCGATGCTGCGTGCACAGACCCCTCTACAGGCTGCTTCTGGGCCTCCGAAACCCCACCCGCCCCCGCCCCCCCTGCTGGCACTCACTACTCCAAGAACAGGATGATGTCTTGTGGCGTTTCAATGGCCGCGTAGAGCTGGATCAGATTGCGGTGGTTCAGCTGGTTCATAACCTCGATCTCGAGCTTCACCATTTCCTGGGGACCAAGGAAGTCAGGGGTACCATCCAAGAGTCATCACTCCCTGCCCTCCACCCTCCATATCTGTGCCCTGACCAGACCTTGCCTGGGTCACTGCCCAGCCTTCTCCTCGCTGGCCTCCTTGGCTCCTGTCTCTCCCTACCCCCAAGCCTGTGTCCCCACCAACCCCAGCCCTTTCTGTTGGGACACCATTCCTTTGGGGTTCTTCTGACCGAATACTGGTATCCTGAGGGCTCAGTCTTCCCAGCTCATCACTCCCTTCCCTACGCTTTCTCCCTGGGCATTCTCCTCAAGCCCCATGACTAGATCATTCCACCCGAATGTTCCAGTTCTCCAAATACACATCTCTACCTCTGAGCACTCCTGTGAACTCCACACACCCATATCTCCAACTGCCCCACTGCCATTTCCCTTGGATGTCTGCTAGGCATCTCCCATCTATCATGTCCAAAATTAAGCCCTTGATATCAACCCTGCCCCACAATTGGGTTGCCCTCAGCTTGCTCATTAGCAATAGGACCTCACTCCTCGCCCAGGTGTGCAGGACTAAAAGTTCGGAGCTATTCCAGATTCTTCTCTTCATCTTGCTTTCTCACACCCCACATCACTAAATCTTCAGACTCTACGTTCAAACTAGATTTCAAATCCAGGAATTTCTCACCTCCTCCACCACTGCCTTCCTAGCCTAAGCCACCATCATTTGCGACTTTGAGAAAGCTCTCAAGCCAGTTGTCACATTGGTAGTTTGAAATCAGCTACGGTAGAAATATTTACACCGCGGAAATCGGCAAACGCTACAAATCAGGCCTCTCCCCACCTGTCCCCCCAGAACATCATATCACCGCCCAAATTGCTTCACCTCTCTCATTTTCCCATTCCTTCACTCATACCTCATCTTACGTACATTCGCTCCTCAGGGAGGCCTAACCTCGCCCACCTGAATCAGCTCCACACTCCCTGTTTCTTAGCTGCCTTCATTTTTCCCCTAGCACTTCTCAGTTCCGGGCACCCTGCTCTCTGTAGCGTTTTGCTTTCTAGTTGGCTGTTTCTCTTCTTCAGCATGGCAACCCATAAGGGCAGGGACTTGTTCAGTTCACTGCCATTTCCCTTGTATGGTGAATGGTACGAAAAAAAATTGCTGGATAATTAATTAATCAATAGCTGCCTCCAGTTCTTTCACACAGCGGATACGGACTGAGCATCTACACTGAGCTAGGTCCAGGTTAGAGGCCTGGGGACCCGGCAGTCAATGACGTGGACCCAGGCCCATCAAGGGGAAGAGGCAGAGTCCCAAACATGTACCTTCCAACGGTGTGGAGAGCTAGCCGGGGAGCTCAGGGCTGCTGCACTCAGGACTGCTTCTCATACTCATCCCGGGCTCCGGGCCTCTGTGTGCTGTGCTCTCTGCCTGGAACACCCATAACCTCACTCCCCAGCTCCTCCTGCCTCAACTCAAGGCTCCCCAGCAGTCACCTGCTGTTTCCAGTGCTCAGGCCTCTCCTCCCTGAGTCCCTCCTTCCTCATAGTCTTCATTAAGGGACAGCCAGTCCAGGAAGCTTCGCTGACCCCACAGGCTGAAACGGAGCCTCCTCTGTTCCCTCCTCACCACGCTTGCCCTGGCCTAGCTTTGCGTACTTACAGTTCTCACCGCACCAGGTGGCCGGGACGTCATCACTTCCTCACACTCGCCTCCCTCACTCCATGTGAGCCCCTTCCTTCCTCCCTCCCTTCCTCCCTTCCTCCCTTCCTCTCTCCCTTCCTCCCTTCCTCCCTTCCTCCCTTCCTTCCTTCCTTCCTTCCTCCCTTCCTTCCTTCCTTCCTCCCTCCCTCCCTTCCTCCCTTCCTCCCTTCCTTCCTCCCTTCCTTCCTTCCTTCTTTCCTTCCTTCCTTCCTTCCTTCCTTCCTTCCTTCCTTCCTTCCTTCCTCCCTCCCTCCCTCCCTTCCTTCCTTCCCAAGCTCTGCCCTTGGCCTCCTCTCAACCGTGCCTGAGCTGGGTGCTGGAGGCAGAGCTCTAGACCATGCCTATTACCCCTGGTGCTCCCTGAGGGCAGGGACCACATTCGCTCCACTTCCGGACCCCCCGTGCCCACACAGGGCCTGGCCCAGAGCCTGCACTTATCGGTATTTGTTAACTTGAACAAAGCAGAGGGCATGACTATCCTGTGCCTAGAAGGGGAAGTCCCAGGATGAGTTCACTAACGGAGGTGTCTGGTTCACACTTAGGGGCATGGGGCCCCAGTGGCAGGACTGTCTGTCCATCCAGACAGACACATGGGTAGAGGGAGATGAGAGCCCCCCTACTCCAAGATTCCCCCCTTTCACATAGCAAGCCCCCACCCCTACTACCTTGTCTTTGGGTGTCTGTTTCTTGATGACCTTGGCTGCCAACTTGAGACCTGTGGCTTTCTCTGTGCAGGTACAGACCGCTCCAAACTTGCCACTGGAGAGAAAAAAGGCCGAGAGTGGGGGGCTCCCAGCAACAAGGGCTGAGGGAGGCCTGTGCTCTGTGCCCATCTTGGACCCCCATCTTGAGATGGGGACACTCGCCCCAGCTAGCCCTGACTCCCTCCTGAAGCTCTAGTGTGGGGACAATGGCTGAACTACAGAAACTGGGGACATGGGAAGGGCAGGCTGATCTGAAGGGTGGCCCCCGATGTGACAACTCACAGGCTTGTGGCAGATAGGGCCCCAGGGGCCCCAGAGGAGGAGCCCTTCTGTGCCTTCTACAAGGCAGGAGTCACCTTGGGAGGGTCAGGGTGGTGCCTGCAACCGAGGCAGACAGGAAAACACTGTGTGCTCCCTACAGAAAATACTGAATGACTGAGGATGTGTCTGTGTGAGTGACAATGATGTCATTAGACATCAGCAACAGGACAGCTTGCACACGATAGGTGCAACCATTAGAAGCAATTGTGTCTGTGTGGGTCACAGCCAGTGGGGTGTGGTGGGACCTCGCACAGGGAAGATGTGAAGCCCCAGGGGGTTAGATGCTCTATAGGGGCTCAGGGTCCCAGTGCTCACCCGCCCAGCGCCTCCTTGGAGTTCATGATGAATTGACTGTTGACATTCCCCGTCCTCAGCTCCACAACGCGGTGGGGGAAGGGGGCCGGGGGTGGTGGGCAATCATCTGGAGCAGAGCAGAGCCGAGCCATCAGTCAGTGCCAAGGGCTGCTGAGGATCCACCCTGGTACCACGCCCTCCCACCTGGACTGGGCCCATTACGGGAAGTTCACTGAGCGATACCTAGGGGACAGCTTGGCTCCAGGACAGGGGCTTGGGGGCCCGATTTTCAATTTCAGCTCTGCCACCAACATGCGCAATGCCTTTGACCAAGGGAGGCTCAGCCTCTCCGCCCACGGAAAGGGGGATGGCCAGTTAGATTGCTCAGACCCCTCCAAGCTGTCTGCACTTCCCTTGGAAAAAGAACAGCTACAGTGGTGGAGTGCCAGATGGGGTCACTACGTCTGATGGGGTGGGTGATAGAATGCGCCTACCATCCCCTCAGATGTCACCACAAACTGGCCTGTGGAGTGGGTATCTAAGCTCTGTGGGGCCCAGCGGATGACGGAGAGCCGGCGGGGGAGGGGGCGGGAGGGCGGAAGGGACGGAGTTTGGTAGGGAGAGGCTGCCACCTAGTGACCACCGCAGGGAACGCGGGCACTGGAGGCTGACGGGCTGAATAGTAGGGAACGGAAACCTCTTTATAAATAGCAAGAAGTGGCAGGGAAGCCGAGCTGGTGATAAATCAGACGGCCCTTGGAGGTTGTTCAGGTCCCGTCACCCTGAGGATGTGATTTCAGGGCGGGGCGGGGCGGGGCAGAGGTCTCAGCCGCTGCTCGGGGAAGGAGGCAGGACTCCTGGCTGCCGCCCAGCCGCCAGGTCCTCCCACCCTGTCTGGGTGGCACTGTGCCGCTCACCAGGCAGTCTGGCGGGTCTCCCAGGGCACCTCGGCCCAGAGCGGGGGTGTCAGGACACTCTGGGCTCTCCTGACCCCATCTCACCCCACCCCCAGCCTTGCCACACCTTTGCCCAGGCCTATTCACCTACTCGCCAAGCTCACGCATGCTCAGTGGCTCCCTGTTGCCCTCTGAATAAACCCACTGCTAGTCTGATGATTAGTTAATCCATGCCAGTCCTGCCGCGTCTCACGTGCCCAGCTTCCTAGGTCACTGCTTCCACACACAGAAACCCGTGGTCCTCAGCTCCCGAATCCTCTGTGGCTCTCATGACCCTCCCCACCCTGTCCAGGATGTAGTTTAACTACCAAAGCCTGGCGTTTTAGTTCTTCCACAACTGACTTAAAAGATTGCACTGTCCAGAGAGTTGGTGTACAATGCCTGACTTTCTTCAAAGTCCTACTTTAGCCAAAGTAAAAGAAAGCAAAGGTGAGCTCTGGAGTCAGGTCATCCTGACGGTACAAATCCCATCCTAGCTGTGGACTTTGCAGTACTTGCTCCATTTCCCTTATCTGAGCCTGTTTCCCCTTCAATCAAAAGGGACTAGAAACTCCTGTTTCCCAGGGTTGTGTGGCACTTAGATAAATCAGCCTGGGTGAGACAGGGCTCAGAGCAGTTCGGGAGACTTGGGGAAGTCCCTTCCCTCCTCCCTGGCCCACAGGCAGCCCCAGCCCATGCCTGCCCCTGGCCTACCCAAAATCTGGAAGCAGTCCTCTTCCCTGGCTGTGGGACAGAGGGCCTGCCCCACCTCCGATCTCTCCGGGGACACAGCTTGGAACTCGATCCCCCTCGAGGTGTCCCCTTGCACCTTAGCCTGGCCAGCCTGGCCTGAAGCCTTCTCTCCTGCTTCCTCCTGGCTGCCTTCCACGATGTTGTCCCCTTCTTCTGCTTCCTTGGCTGGTTCGGGATCCGTGGGGCCGGGGGTTACGGGCACCCCTTCAAAGATGAGCTCCGATGCCTCACTTGGGGGCTTCTCAGCCAGCAGCTTCTCGGGGCTAGAAGGTGAGAACACAGAGGTGATGCCCTTAGCAGCCACAGCCCCACTGTGGCCTCCGGCAGGGCTTCCTGCTTCCAAAGCCTTGTCTGCTCTCTGAAGCTAATATAACCCTGCCCCTTCCCCAACCCCAAATGCATGGGGTAAAGCACCTGAATTCATTTTATACAAAATTAAAGGATGTTAATATTATCATAAATGACCGTGATCACTATCTTGACTATCAACATACTAATAGATCATTAATAACTATTAATGAGATTGTTGATCTGGTTAATCACTATGTAGATATAATTAGGAAGATTACAAAGCTCTTGATTCATAAAAACTGTGGCAATGCAATTGATATTAATATAAAATTTAAATTGATATGGTGTTATTATTGTGGTTTACAATACATCATTAATGACCTCATTAATATAATTAACATTCAGGTAAGTGTAATTGATTGCATCATAAGACTGATACTTTATTATAAAAGGTATTAGTAAGTTATGAAAGTATTAGTAAGGATCTACCAATCTGTTATTAGTCATCTTTCCATGCTATACTGATAATTATACTAAGAAGAGGGATTATCCTCTCTTCCTGGCATCTCTGCTCCACCCTGGGTAGACCCAACGATCCTCAGGACAGAGGAGCTCAGCACGATCCCTGGGGACAGAACCCAGGACCCCTCCCCACTCCCATGCAGGGGGCATTCACCTGGAGATGACAGCAGGGCAGCTGGGGCTGTGTGAAAAGGCGGGTAAGCTGCTCCTGGCCTCTGCTTGGCCCTCTGCTGCCGTTTTTCCTGCCTTGGGCTCTCTGGGATCCTGGCTGCCTGAGGTTCCCTGATTGTCGTCCTCGTTGGGCTTCTTGACACCGGCCCCCGCTTCTGGAGTCTGGGTCTGCTGGGGCAGGGCTGCTGGCTGCCCCACACTGCCTTCCGCAGGACCCTCACCCAAGTCGCCTTCTCCCTCGGGGCCCTGGCTGCCAGTTGAGGGTTGGGCCAGGGCATTATCCCCTTTCTCTGAGGCAGGGACTTTCTCATCTTTCTTCAGAGAAGGTGGACCAGGTTCTTTCTTTGGGCCTGGGGGGCCAGGTTC